>VZDJ01007753.1:14861825-15128349 GCA_008694505.1 Cyanoderma ruficeps
ATTTACATTTACATTTACATTTACATTTATATTTATATTTATAGATATTTGGGGAACAAAAGCTGTGCGATTTATACACCATTCTAATTCTTAATGATTTTAGGAGGAAAAATGAAACTGAATAATTCAGATATGACCCAAAAAAGGACTTAAAATGGTGAACTACAGGTAGGCATCACCCCCCTGCCCCAAAATACAGTAAGCAAAGCCTCACCATTGAACTATTCCATGACCAAAAATTAACCTTAATCCTGGAGTGTTTCTGCCAGTTTCCAAGTTCTTCACTGACATGAAGAAGGGGAAAAAATACAGACATACATCAGGTTCCACTCTTTGGGGTAAAAGCTTATCATTACCACTGACCAGCTGGAAAACAGCTCCGCAGAGAAAGACCTGGGGGTTCTGGTGGAAAACAAACTGTCCATGAGCCAGCAGTGCCCTCATGGCCAAGAAGGCCAGTAGTGTCCTGGGGTGCCCTAAGAAGAGCACTGCCAGCAGATCAAGGGGGTTGGTTCTGCTCCTCTACTCAGCCCTGGTGAGATTGCATCAGAAGTGGCGTCTTCAGTTCTTGGTTCCTCAGTACAAGAGAGATGCAGAGCTCCTGGAGCAACCAGTGGAGTGCAACGAGGATGAATGGTCAACTGAAGCATCTCTCTTACGAGGAAAGACTGAGAGAGCTAGGCCTGTTCAGCCTCGAGAAGAGAAGATTGTGCATGGGCTTCAATGTCTATCAGTGTCTGAAGGGAAAACATCAGAGGATGGAGCCAGGCTCTCAATCAGTGGTGCTGAGCAATAGGACAAGAGGCAATGGGCAGAAATGGATGCACGGGAAGTTGCAACTGAACATGAGGAAAAACTTTATTGTGTGGGTGACCATGCACTGGAACACGTTGCCCAGAGAGATTGTGGAGTCTCCCTCACTGGAGATACTCAAGAATCACCTGGGTGGGATCCTGTGCCATGTGCTGTAAGATGACCCTGTTTGAGCAGGGAGGTTGAACCAGTTGACCCACTGCGGTCCCTTCCAACCTCACCCGTTCTGTGATCCTGCGATTTGCAAAACAAAGCAAGACCGTAGGACCGGGCGCCCGTACGAACTTGGGAAACAAACAACACAGCTACTTTGAAGGGCCACTCTCCCGCTGCGCACAAGCGCTTTCCACACGCGTGCGCGCGGGCCCGGGGGCGGGCGCCGGGCGTGTGAGGGGCGGGAAGGGGCGGGAAGGGGCCGGGCCGGGCCGGGCGGAGGCGACGGGCGGGGCCGCGGCAGTCGGAGCGCACTCGCTTTCCGCCTGAGAGCAGCGGCGGGGCCGCGGTCGGGCCTGTGCCGGGGGCGGCTGTGGTGCCGCCGTCGCTGCTGTTCGGCTGCGTAACTCTTCCCCCGGCCCCTCCCTTCCCGTCCCCGCGGGCCCAGCGGCGGCCATGGGTTCCCGGGCGTCCACTCTGCTGCGGGACGAGGAGATCGAAGAGATCAAGAAGGAGACGGGCTGTGAGTGCAGGGGCCTGAGCGCGGCGGGGCGGGGCGGGTCGGGTCCGGGATCGGCGGCCGGAGCGGGTCCGCTCGCAGTCCCTGGGGCCGGGGGGGCCCTGCCCGGCGCGGCCGCGGCGTTCGCGTCGGGGCAGTGCCCGGTCCCGGCCACCCGCAGCCCCCGCGGCCGGACGTGTCTGGCAGGCCCACGGAAACCTGGGAAGAGCCTCTCGGTTCCCCCCCACCGCCGCCGGTAGCAGCAGCGAGATCCCAGTGGGATAGAAGGGAAGCAGTGCTCTTGGCGTGTGTAGTATCGTATTCGGTCAGAGGTAACTCCTTGGGTTTTGAAGAGTTGTCTGTCGATGTCTAGTGCTGGAGTTTCTCTCAGTTTTTAATTCAAAGAAACTGTGTTGGATAGTAATTTTTTTCCCCAAGTGTGGTTTGTTTTAGGGGATAGTGCTAAAGTTGCCATAAGGGTATTCAGAATGAATGCTGAGCGGCATTTAAGCCATAGAGGGTGTAACTTGTGAGAGGTGTTACTAATTAAAAAGAAGTGAAAAGTCCTGTACTAGTCAGCAACTGAGAGAGCATTATTTAAGCTGGACTCTAATATTTAGATACTTTACCCTGCAGTATTTGATCATGTTGTTCTCCATAAACATAAAATACCTTAGAGGAGGTGAAACTCCAGTGTTGTTAATTTGCCTGATAGAATGGTTGCCTGAGAGTTCTAGGAAATACTAAACGGTAATAACTGGAGGATGCCCTCCTGACTAGCTGGGGAGCAGAGGTCATAACATCATAAGTATCACTTTGCTGTTTGTTTCCCCAGGAAACTTCTCAGGTCAACATGCTGTGCCCAGCTGACAATTTTTCTTCTGAATATGCTTTCTGATCTGTTCTTGCTACTTGAAAATGCTTTCTTCAGTTTTCCTATAAAAATGGTATCATATATTCTTCTTAAGTGATAGTTTATTTGTGTCAGGAAAATGAGTGGCTACAGAAAAGGAATGGAAGAAGATTAAGGTGGCACTGGTGCTAATGTGGTGGCAGGCTGAGTGAGTTAACATAGTTTCCATGATCCTTTTTCCATCTGTCATAAAAACCTTCTACAGGAAGGCTGTGATAAACAAGTAGGAATGTCAAAGTCTGTATATCCAGCAGTAACTTTGTGTGACTTTTTTCTTTTTAATCACAAAGATCATGGAGTAAAGGTAGCCTCCTCTCATTTACAAAGATGCTTCAAAAACCAAACCCCAAATCTGGAATATTTTTCCAGAAGCTTTTACGTTTTTCCTCATGCTGCTACTTGATTTATTCTCTGTGGTGTTTTATTCCTAGAAGTTTACTAACGTGGTAATTAAATAAATACTATTACAATGGCTGTGTAGGCATGCTAAGCAATAAATCCACTTGACTCTAGTTAGCCTCTAAATGTTTTTCTTGTATCATCAGAGGGTGATCAGAGTTATGACTGTGCCTTTCAGCTTTGTGACCTGAGGTCTGTTCATTTTCCCGTGTTTTTATCGAGTCAATTTTATAAGTAATACCACTTTGTTAATCAACCATTGCCAATCTCTGACTCATGCTTGCTTGTAAGTCATCACAGTGTGTTTCATTGGCTTTATCAATCATTTTCTTCTTCTCCCCAGTCTGTAACTGCAGTTTGGGAATATGATTTTTCTCTGCTTTTTATACTTACCTACATAGATGGAAAATTCCACCAAGCTGTTAGCATTGTTACACATTTCATATAGGTGAAAATATTCATACAAGGTGGGGAAAAAACCTAAACACTGGTTATCTGGATCAAAGTTCACAGGCAGAATGCTAAGGTAGTGTTACTGAATAGACTGCTGTGGGCTGTTGGAAACTGGATGCTGGTGGTACTTTAGTTACTGAAGAGTTTCTGAAAAGAACTTTGTAGACCTGAAAAAGTCTGGCAGCATTACCAGTTTACCAGTCCATCTTGAACTGATGGTCTGATAAGTGCTCCCAAGGATTCTTTTTTGGCCTCTTTACTGTGAAATGTGTTTTCTACAGTTCATCTGGGGTAGGTGTGAAGCACTGAGTAGAATACTTAACCAGTTTGATTGAGTTCAGCTGTGGAATTATATAACTTCTGCTCAATTTCAGGTAGCACAGAACTGAATTGCTAGTGATACTGACATGAGTGAGAAACTATGCTAATATTCTTTAGCAGAACAGATGAAGAACATGCCTTTTAGGGCACCTGAAGCAGTCTTTCAAAGGCCATGCAATGACAAAATCTCTTGAATGAAATTTGCTTGGATTTTTTTTTTTTTTTTTTTTTTTTGTGGTAGTGAAAAGCACTTTGTAGCCTAAGTTCAGAGACATCCGCAAAGGTAATGCAGCATGTACAAAACCTGAAGTTGGCAGCCCTAAAACTTACATGTTGTGGTCTGGAAATTGTTTGCTTTGCATAGAAACATTTTGAAATTTGAGCATGAAAACACCTTGAAGTCATCCAAATTACTTTGATATTTCAGTAACAACTAAAAAAAAGATGAGAGGCACAAGATGTTGCTTATCTGCATTCTGTTGGAAGCTTTTGGAAAGTTGTTGGAATGTAACAGTGTTCAAACGATTTGGTTCACACCCTTTGTTTCCATGCTTTGGAGCACTCGCCCTAAGGATTAATAATAAACTAATGCTCATACCTAAATTTAGGAGAAAAAAATGTTTGCATGGTAGCAGATAAGAATAGTCTGATGGATATTTATATATTTTTCTAAGTATATAAATATATTTGTATGGGTTTATGCTACTGTTGTAGACAAGAGTATCTAATTGCTAAAAACTTTACAATGATTTAACATAAGTAAAATAGAGGGAGCTACTCCTAATTTAGAGGTCTTGACCCTAAAGTTTTAGAGGACTCTTAGTGGGGTAGCAGTATAGATAAAATGGTGTTTCAGCTAGTTTTAAGCCTTAACCTTGGATTTTTAAGAAGCGGTCGTAAATTGTAGATCTTAATTCTCCTACGGTATTCAGGGGAATCTTTATGTTTGCTTGCAAATGGACTGAGAAATGTCCAGTGACACAGCTTTTGTGAGGGATGAGAGCCAAAAGGAAATTACAACAGGACACAGTGGTGAACCTGATTCATCCTCCTTTTTCACAGAGCTATGATATGCTTTTTGTCTAGTATGACGTTAATGAAAATATCACTTCTCCTGTCAACAGCTACGTACTAGTTCTCACATAGGAGCTGTTGCAGAGAGGTTCCAAAAATGGAGACGCTGACATCAGTTTGGAAATGGTAGCTGAGTAGAATTCTCATCACCTTCTTTGTTTACAGGGAGGAGTGGGAGTATAGGGCTTCTAATAGGAGATCTAACTCCAGCGTTCTTTTTTTCACCATTAGTTGTTGTTATGTTATCTATGTTATGTTCTGTTATCAGAAATGCAGAAGTTTGAAGTCTTTAGAGTACTGGTGCTTGTGTGTGTTGCATAACTTGAAAGTGAGCAAGCTGCCCAGTCTTTTTGGAGAGAAGTTGCCTTAGGTGAAACTGAGCAAATTGCCCAATTCTATGCAAAGAATGAAAGTTGCAGAGGAGACAAGAAGGCTGGTGGGGGGTGCTTATGAAAACCCAGTTGCTGGCAGGTCATGCTAAAGGAGGAATTCTTGAACCTAAACAAAGATCCTCAAGAAATAAAGAACAAACCTGAAAAAAGAAATTGGTCTCACTTGTCACAGATCAAACAACTACTGTGCAACCTCTTCCCAAATAAGTTTGAGCAAATAAGAGAAGCATTGTGCATGTCCTGGTGAAGGCTTTATAAACTACTAAATCTGAAAATTACATTAAGTCCTAGTTTAACATTGTAGACAATCACACCTTTACTGAGTAAACATTAACATTCAATCCAGTCTTATTTCATGTATTTATTAACTTCATCAGAAGAGACTGAAAAGCCAAGATCTCCTCTGGGGCCTTGCTGTGCTTTAACCTCAGCTAACTAAGTACCACACAGATGCTTGCTTACTCCCTGTCATGGTGGGGGGAGAAAATGGGGGAGAGGGGAGGTAAAACCCATGGGTTGAGATAAGAACAGTTTAATAGTTGATATAAAGTAATATATAATAACAATAAAAAGTTATTGATAACAGTGATAATATTAATTGTAATGGAAAAGGGGATGGACAGAGAAATAAAACCCACGAAAGACAAGTGAAGCACATCATAGTGTTCACCCCCTGTTGACCAGTGCCCAGGCTGTCCCCAGACAACGATTGGCCCCTCCTGGCCAATTCCCTCAGTATCCACCAGACGTGATGTGCTGTGGTGCAGAAGATCCCTTTGGCCAGTTTGGATCAGCTGTTCTGGCCGTGCTCCCTCTCAGCTTTTTGTGCACCTCCTCACTGGCAGCCTGGGAAGCTGAGAAGCCCTTGGCTTAGGGTAAGCACTACTTAGTAACAGCCAAAACAGCAGTGTGTTGTCATCATTATTCTGTGAAATCCCAAAACCGCATCACTGTACCAGTTACTAAGAAGAAAATGAACTCTGTCCCAGCTGAAACCAGGACAAGCATTCTTTCAGTGTTAAAGGAATTGCTATTCTATATGGGTTTATCCCAGTCACATCACAGACTAAAGATCTAATTGTCTAATATCTTGAGTTGTTTGGTATCTTGGTAATGTTGACACAGTTATGCTGAACTTAATACTGCCTTTGTAATTTGTGTTTCAAACTGGATATTTAAAGTCTGCAATAACTTCCTGCTTGCTTTGTATCCCAACTCCTTTGCAAATTTCTTTAGAAATAGGCTTTTTGATTCTGTGTCCTAGTAGCCCGGAAATGAATTTTGTGAGCAGTTGGCTCCTGGGTTGGGCACAAAGGGTTACAGTGAATGGGCTAACAATCAGGCTGGTAACCAGTCGCTAATAGAGTTCTGCAGGGCTCCATTTCAGGTCTAGTACTTGTTAATATCTTTGTAAACAACTTGGAAGCAGGACTCCAAGGCATACTAAGTAAGTTTGCCAGTGGCATTAAAGTGGGAGGAGCTGTTGGCTCTCTCAAAGGCAGAGAGATCTTAACAGAGGGCTGGGCACCAAAGTATTGCTGGTTTAATGCAGGATCTAAAAAATATTATTGAATTTAATAATATACCTATCTTTGGCTCCAAGTTCTGCAACAAAGCCTTCCTCATCTCTGCCTTCTGGTGACCAGTGATAGGACCTGAGGGAAAAGCATGAAGCTGTGACAGGGGAGGTTTAGGTTGGGTATTAGGACAAGGTTCTTCACCCAGAGAGTGAATGGGCACTGGAACAGGCTCCCCAGGGAAATGGGCACGGCACCAGCCTGACACAGTTCATGAAATGTTTGGACAATGCTCTCAGGCACATGGTGTGATTCTTGGGGATGGTGCTGTGCAGGGCCCAGAGCTGGACTCCAATGATTCTACTGGGACCCTTCCAAGTCAGGTTATTCTCTTATTCTGTGAACCCCAAGATGTTCAGATTTCAGCAGTCATGTAAAGGAAGAAAAGTAAAATAAAAATTAAAGCCTCTCTGACCACTTTCCAGATGTGGAGAAACTGAGTTCACTTTCCATCTTCAGCTGGAAAAAAGACAATGGGAGTAGAGATAAGCAAAAGAGAAGGAGAGATACTACAGCAGGGGTCTTTAGTGTCATGAGTGATATAGAGGTCATCAGTGTAAGTTGTCCAGATTATTTCTAGCCATAAAGGAATTAAAGGAAATAAAGTGGAACTGTGACTCAAATATTTTTTCTTTTTAATTGACATTTACTGACTCAGATAACCAAAAATGATTAAGATCAAAAATAGAAATGGGTAGAAGACAGTTAGACAGATTTTTGAAGAATGAGCTGATTTTTAGATTCCTGAATATTAGGCTGTGATTTATAGCTCACAAAGCCCCTAAATGGTCATTGCCATGTGCTTTCAATGTAACCTGTTCTGTGTGAACTCTTTTTTGAACACAGCTTCTGGCAACAGCACAGTTCAGTGTAATGAGGTCTGCTCCTATGAGGAACATTGACATGCTAATTTGTCATCTTCTTTGTTTTTTCTTCAGTCTCCCACAGTCAAATCACCCGCCTGTACAGTCGCTTCACCAGCCTGGACAAAGGAGAAAATGGCACTCTTAGGTGGGTAGTTCAGCTGTACCTGCACTGGCACATCTGTATTGGTGGCTTGCTGTTACAGGATGTCTGCATGTTTTTCTCATTGGTAAATCACTGAGGCCGTTGTAAGAAGTTCTTTCCTATCTACAGTCTACATAAAAGGTTTAATTGTTGAACTGAGGTGCTCCAAGTACCAACTGTCTTTACTGTAGTGTTGAAGGTTTGTAGTAGTTAATAGGAGAAAGTTCAGATTTGGTATTCAAAGTCCTATAAAAATGTTCCGAATTGTGAAAGAACGCTTTTAGATTGTTATTTCTTACCTTTCTTTATATGTTGCTTCTACTGTTTATTAGGAGAATGGTTCTGCTGTGTCATCTTTATCCTGCCTTCCGTTAGAAAAAAGATCTATACTTACTTGTTTCTGATATCCAGTGTCTTTAAACACTACTTGGATCTGCACTCCATTTACTATACTTAACTTTGCACCCCTTGTTGAACACCCATGTCTATTAGTATGCTCAAATGTAAAAAACGAGCTGGAACCAAGTCACTGTGACTAAACATTCTATTTTTTAAAGTGGTAGTGCAGGACATGCTAAGATTTTTAGTGTTTGTTTCCTATCTACAATTCGAAAACTACAGAAGTAAACTAGTTTCTTACAGCTTAGACAATTAAATAAAGGTGAGTCTTTAACTTTATCCGCAAAATATTTTTCATTTTGACGGACCAAGTCTGCTGGAAAGAGTATTCTCAACCAAAAGGTAAAGTCTGGTGAGATGATGGCCTGTTAAAATACATCTCTGCCTGCTGTCATTCTGTAGCCTTCCCTACGCCCATGGATTTTGTTTCCCATTCGGTATGGGGTGAATGCTGAAAGGAAAGCTGGAGAAGAATGCAAGAGAGAGTAGGAAAGGGACATTGTTGTAGCATAACATGAGATCTGGCTCTCACAGAGTTAAAATTTCTTTCATAGCAGCTCTATCCCAGTCAAATTCAGCGATTCAGGCACCACCTGAGGTTTTGTATGTTATTTTGTAAAATATGATTGTAGGATGCACTATAAACCCAGAAAAGCTACTTATAAACCCTACTTATAAACCAACCTAACTGTATTGCTGGACTCACCTCTTAAAAGATCAAAGTGGCAAGTTTAAGATGTATGGTCTTTGGCAGTACTTTGGGCTTACTGCAGGTTCCTTTCCTGAAGGAAATGCGCAGTTCCTTCTGGTGCTGCAGATTGCTGACTTCACAGCATTTAAGTAATTGGTTGTGGAATTGTATGGTAAACAGGACTACAGAGTGATTATTCTGAGTTAAAAATACTCTCCCTCCCCTTTTGCCTTGTGTAGGTTTTGAAGCTGATTGACTCCAGTGATTTAACTGTGGCTGTACTGTAAATTTCTAGACTTGCATAGCATAAGGGATGACTAAATGGATTGTGCATGTAAAAAACTGGCTTGGGATGGGACATGCAGGAACTTCAAAAAGCCCACTCTGACACTAAAACAAATGCATTATATAAATTGTAGGATTGGCAATTCTGATGCAACTGATGAGATTGTGGATAAGGTTAATGTTGAAAATTATTTGGAAAAGAACATGAACAGCCTATTCAAACTTTATATTCATTGATGAATAAAGGTGGTGGCTACTGGATTGGTGTAGCACAATTTGAACCCAGGATGTGTTCTCCTCCAACACTTACTAAATCCATAAGGTTTGTATAGATGTCAAAGTGATTGTAGTCGGTTTATGTAAGAGGAGTAATTGATTAAATATGCTATGAATGTCTGTTGCACAATGCTCAGTTTCACAGTATTATGCATCAGGAGGAGGTAGACTTCCATTGTTAATAATCATGTGGTACTTAGGAAAGGAAGTGGAGGTTGTTTTGGAAAATCCTAGCAACTGTGCGTATTATGATCCCTTAGCTTGCAGCCTTGACCTCTAAGCACAGCCCACTCTCAAACATGTCTGACTTAACAGTGGCATTCAATTTTTTAAACTTGTTCTGGTACCCACAAAATGCAGACACTATTAATTTTAAGCAATGGAAAACTACTTCCTGAAATATAAAGACTGAGGAGAGAGCAAGAACTACAGCTTGGAAGATCATAGGTTTTGGTTTCTGAGATGCCAGTGAAAGAGAACTTGCTGCTTTAAGACAAGTAAGAAGAAGTTATCACTTACTTATTACCACCAAACAGTTTAGAGGGTATGTCTTCTGTTTGTTTCCTGTGAGCAAGATTTATTGTTTCCGTAAGGATGACTTACACCTTTGACTTACAAACCAAACGTGACAAAATCATTCATGTGACTATGGTTAGGAAAATAAATGCTAAGCAGTTCTTTATGGCATGAAATAAACCTTTAAATGTTTATCACCCTTCTGAAGAAGGGTTAAAGTTAAGAGCACTTTGTGCAGATGATCTGGTAGATGATGATTGATCCTGGTAGTTCTGAAACTATAATCAAAAGCAGGAATCTTTCATAGCCAGATGTTTCTATCCAGTATACCTATATGCAATTTAGGGCACTTTGTTTTTAAAGAGTTACATAAATGAAATACTAGAGCTGGTTATTGATAAAGATAAAACTTGGTCTTCAAAAAGTTTTTTTTTGTTTTTGTTTCCTTTCTTTCTTCTCACATATTTGTTCTCTAAGTGACTACAGCCATTTTTACCTGTAAAGATAAAAATGTCAGGTTTACCTTCACCTTTCTTTAAAAGTGTAAAAAAATTTTATATTTTTCCTTAGCTTCACTTTTTCTAAACAAAATGAGTAAGTTCCCTCAGACTTCCACCATCTGAACAAAACCGTGTTGGAAAAGACAGGACAAAACTGTTCTTGAAAATTCTTTTGTCACCTTTGATTTCAATATTGTGACATAGTGAGTTGCCAAAACAAAAGATTGATACCCTTGGTTGTCCATAGCTACATCTGAATTGTGAAATCTGGAACATAATTGTTCTGTCTACATTCTGACTATCGCTCAGGAGGAAAACAGTGTGCATGTTTCCTTACATGCTGATTTCCAATACGAGGAAATAGTATAGCATGAACAGGATAAGTGTGTGATTGCTTAGTGAGTCTCCCTGTGGGGCTGGTACTGTAGTGTACACCACACAAGAATACCTTTGTTCCAAAGTTTATCTACTAGTAAGCTGCTGCAGACAGACGTGTACAGAGCTATAAAAGGAGGCACTTACCTAAACCGCTGTCTTTGCATGTAACTTTTGTATGGAACCTCCCACTTAAAAGTAGTTTCTTGGGCACTGGAGAAAAGACACTTTAAGCACTTGAGAAGTAGTTTTTACTGTACAGTAATTGGTATAGCCTGGTAAGCAGGAAGGAAGGAAGGGAAAATGTTCTGAAAGCTGGTAGCTACAGCGAATAGACACACTGAGCTGTACATGCATGTCTCGTGCCTATGAAAGCTGTTCACACATGTCTGCTGGAGAACTTCAGAAAGCCTCTGATCCTGAGAGAAGGGTAACAGGAGCCAGCCAGGCCATCTGTCAGTCTTTGTCAGCTGACTGAACCATCTGGGTCTGTAAATATGTCAGGCTTGTTCTTATTAGTTCAAATGGATACTGCAAGATGGCAAAACGAAAAAGCTAGCTTTCTGAATGTGGAATTCTTTACTTTTCTCAAGAAAATGCAAAGCATTTTTAGCTTTATCTAAAATAGAAAAGACAGGAAGGATATGGGTTTGGATTGGAAAAGACAGGGTACAGGAATAGTCTATACTTGCATCTTCAACCACACTTTATGCAAGCTGCCTTTTTTCTTTCCTTCCTTATTGCTCATCTAATTATCACCTTTTTGCGTGCTTCTTGGCTTATGTTTATGAACCAATTAGGGCTGTGATAGTTAAGCAACTTTTAACATTTGTGTAGAGCATGTGTAAGGATAGAGTTAGATGACACAATCCTGAAGGATGGGGGGGGAATATTGGTATTCTTTCCCCATAACTTCTCCAGGCTTCCAGCACCTCATTGTCAGCTGTGGTGCTGTTAGATTTTTTTAAAGTTTTTGAACTGCCTCAAGTTGTGAATTCAACAGAAAGCTAATTGGAGAGGAGGAAGGTAGGGAGTTTTTTATGGGGGATACATTAGACCACCAAAAGGTTAGATGAATGACAAAGCTGATGTTAGCAAGGGAAGGGAGCAATGGAACCTCTTCAGTAGTAACCTCTTAAATCTTTTTGACCAACTTGCATGATACACCTTACTGCTTTTAATTTTTTCCCTTCTTCAAGTAATTTCTTGTTACCTGTATCCTCTGGGCATCTTTCCTTTCCACTACCACTTCTGATGCGCATATATGTGGGATTATTTTACTTTCCTTCAGCTGTAGATACCCCTCCTCATCCCTGGTGAGGAAACAGTGTTTTGCTACCATCTACAAGTAACAGAAGAATGAACAACCAGAAATGGAAGGAAAAAGGGGTCTTGTAGGCTTTTTGCAGCCTTTGGGATAAGGCAGAACCACCTTTACAGTAGGTATCTGTTCTGTACCTTGGAGGGAATACTCATGCTTAGGAATACTTGTCTTGCTTAGAATCTAGGAACTCTTCGCTGTAAATTACATCTAATTGTGAATATACTGGCATATGTATTAAATGCTTGGCCTGCATAATGTTCACATGCAGTTAAAGGTTGCTTTGCCAGTTGCATTTAAGCAAAGATTTCATAAGAGCTGGGTTCATGGAAAGAGATACCTTAGAGGAGCCTTGTTGCCCGCGAACACATAACAAGTAGAGGGTATTAAATTTCGTGTAAGCACCAGCTTCAGCCAGGTGAAGTTGGTCTACAATGACTGCAGGAAATCTTGGCTTTATAAAGTAGAGAATAACTTACCTCACATTCATTTGCTTTTATGGCTGTTGCAGCTATTTCAGTTATAACACTCACTTAGTAATGTGTTCTTAATAAGCAAAAGCACTCTACTGCAATCTTGATAATGACAGGACAAATAGATTTGAAACCAGGCAGTTATTTGTGGTTAATTTTTAATCTCCTGTTAGAAAACAGAATCACTGGAGGCTGAAATGCCAGGTGTCTACTGAGGCTGAATACGAAAAGGTCGTGATATGCAAGTAAAAAATTCTGAAGCATTAGGATTTTGCTCTGCATGGCAGAGAGGACAGCTGCTGCTTTTAGGTTATAAAGTTAGCATTGACACTGAAGTTCTGCTTTTAAAATATTGTTATTAGGACATAGGCTTTCCACATCACTGCATCTCCTGCTTAAATCACTAATGCATACTTTGCTCTTCAGCAATAGCTTAAAATCCAGCAGTCCTGAAGGGTCTGGTAACAAGTTGATCATGCTAAACAGATGTTAACTTTGCCTGTTAAAATAACACGGACCTGGGCAGAGCAGAAGTTTGCTGGGATAACTTAAAAATACGGTCAGGTCACTCTGTCAGAAGGTCAAACAGCTTAACCATGTTGTAATAGATGCACTGTAATTAGGAGTCTTAACAGTGCTGTGGTGGTGACTGGGTGCAAAAAGTGCTCTAGAATACATTTAAAACTAGAGCATCTTGCTTCTCTGCCTTTCCCAAGCTAGACTAGTGATAAAGTCAGCCAATTTCTTTTTTACCCTGTCTTTAATATCACAGCATTATAAAAGGCTTTTATTTTTAAATAATCTCAAAATCTGTTTGTGTTTACTTTCGTAAGCCGGTTTTTTGGTTTAACTATGTCATGAGTCAGATCTTGTTGCCAGTTTAGTTAGTGAGCATAGTTTTGAAAAGTAGCAAACATTCAGTAACCAAGTTTGAGACTTTGACCCCCGCTTTAAAACCAGCAGGACTGCATTTGACTCACAGGGAACTACCAGTATTTTTGGAGACTGGGCAGGAAATGTCAAGTTATGCATCCAGACAGAATAGGGTGGGGATTTTTTACAGCTTAACCCCCTTGCTGTTTGCAGTTTAAAATCTAGATGATTATGAAGTGTATCTTGTACTAACTGATAAGTTGCTGTGTTCTGTTATAAGGAAAAATAAACAACCAAACCTACTCACTAAGACACATCTGGTGTGTCTGCCTGGGTCACCCCAAGATTACCCACTTTGCTGTCACTGACAGTCTTAGGTTGAAAGAAAACAGAAAATTCTAATAGGAGAATGAAGCCCGTGTTCATGTCATACTGTTCTAAAATGTGTATGTGGTACAATTCATGATGTCTTTCAGATCAGAAGAATAACAATGTAAGCATAGCTGTGTTTATATTGTGCTGTGTACATATAATCATGACCAGAAAAAAGAATGGCTGGCAAGAGCAGTGAGTATTTGCCTGTACTGGTGAAATTATATCTGGTGTACAGGTGCCTGTAAAAGTGTAAATTTTCCAGTTTCAAATAGGAGTACTGCTAGGCTGAAGCTAAAATAATCTGAAATTTGGCATTTATTATAAGATATGGATTTGTTGCATAAACAAACAACAACAAAAAAATCTATTAGAACTTGCTAATGACTTAGAGTATGCATGGAGAAGTATGGTATTCTTCCAGAATCTGAAATGAGGCAGTCTGGAAAAGTCAGGACAATTCATATGATTAAGTACCAAAATAATTATTAAAAAACCTCAATCAATATTTTCATCTTGGAGCCATAATTTTTTTCAAAGCAACTTCAGAAGCTCTCCTTTTCTTACACTGCAAACTAGTTGGCATCATTACAGTAAGGTTTCTAGCACAAATTATGTGTCTAGAAGTGTTGTTAACATGATAAATGAGCGTTGCTAGTTTGTAATGCAATAAAAGTTTGGCATTATATTTTGCTTTATTTTGTGCCATTAGTCATAAAGAAAACATGATTTAAAAAGTTGCATTTTCCAAATCACCAAGTGTCTTTCTGCAGAAATAGAACTCCATGGATGTTTCACTGTGAACTCTTTTAAGCAGCTTCTTCTCTGACTTCAACATTATGTTGACTTGTTGTGTTCTTGCTTTACTTAGCCGTGAAGACTTCCAGCGGATTCCAGAGCTTGCCATCAATCCACTTGGAGACAGAATTATCAATGCCTTCTTTCCAGAAGGGTGAGTTTCAACAAATGGAATTTATGAGCAGGCACAAAATTTGTAGTATGTCAGAAGTTTTCACAGGAGTGAGGTTCTGATAATTAAAGCACAGAATTTGAATTTACTAATAACTGAATACTTCAAAACTTGTCCTGCAGTGTGTAGGTACATAGTTTCCTCAGCATATTTTAATTCACTGATGAGAAATACTTCATGACTTTACAAGGTTTTTTAGTGCTTTATTTATTGACAAACTCAGGCTTCTGTCACAGTTTTCCACTCTTCTTCCTAAACTACTGAACACTTTTGAAGAAATTACAGGCCTTGTATGGACTTTGGTTCTTAAAGCAAAATTGTATCAACACTATTCAGTGTAAAGGAGCATTACAATTAACTAATTTGGTCTTAGTATATCTGATATAGTAAGTGCACCACTGTTATTAGATTGGCTTTTTTGGTTGGTTGATTTTAGGTTTGTATTACATTTAAGACATAGATTATGACACTTCAAATCCAAAGAGATGATCAAATTTTCAGTATCGTCTCTCTTCATTATACCTCTCTGGATTGTTCTGTGGAATCTGCTTCTGCTCTTGCAGTTGTCATTACTGATTGATGGAGATTTAATTGTCTAATCAAGTCATGATATCAGCTAAAACCAGGCAGGGCTTACTGAATAGAAAGCAGGCATCCTGGGAAGTATTTGCATGGCTGGTTCCCACAGAAACTAGAGAAGAAAACTCTGTCAGAGAGCAGTGAGCTCCTGCTCAAAGGCAGGAGCCAAGGGTGGCAGCAAAGCTGGAAGGGGTGACGTACTTGCTGAAGAAGGATACACACCTGAACACAAAAAACAGAGCATGTCCAGTGACTGTTGTCAGGTCAAACGACAGTCCAGTGCTTGACAGTGCTGAAACTAGGATCAAGTCAAGCCATGGAATCAGGGTCCAGATCAGCAAGATACTTTGCTACATTCGGGCATAGCAGCAGCATAGCTCAGGCATGGGTTAAGGGCAAGGGCTTCAGCTTAAGCAGCCTGCAGCTGAGGAAAAGGGAGCCCTCAAGAAGACTTCTCACAGCTTCTTTTTTTTACACATCGTACTTCATAACAGCATCATCCCAGCTTGAAGCAGCATAGGCAGCCAAACCCTGGGGAGGTGGGAATGGAAGAGTTCACATGGTCCTGATGCTTCAGTTATTAACAGTCTTCTTTACTGAAATGAAGACCCTGTATAAGGTATGCCAAAAACTGACCTGCTTAAATGCTTATGCAGAGAGGACCAGGTGAATTTTCGTGGATTCATGAGGACACTAGCCCACTTCCGACCCATAGAAGATAATGAAAAGAGCAAAGACCAGAATGGACCAGAACCACTGAACAGCAGAAGTAACAAGCTCCACTGTAAGAAATGTGAACCTTCCTATAGAATCAATTATTTTTCCATCTTCTTTTTGGTTGCGTTGGTTTTTTTGTTTTTTTTTTTTCTCCTTAGGAATGAAGGAAAGGGGCTTGGGATCTTCTGCACAGCTATTTTCTGTGGAATGATCTCTTCTAATGTCTGATTTTTTTTTTTTAATTTACTTGGAAGCTTATCTGTTCAGAATGTCAACAATTCAGCCATTGTTATATTGGAATTTGGTGGAATTGGTTCACTCTTGAGTAACATATATACTTTGCAAAATGTCTCATAATAGAGGTGTTTAAAAATGGTTTGTATTCAAAATATAAATTTCAGATTTAGAAGCCACATCCCATACATGAATGAGCTTTTCTGCTTATTTCTCTAGTTCTTCCATATAATATAGTGGTTTTTCCTCACCTTCAGCTGAGTAGTTTCTTAAGTATTTGGATGTCTGCCTACAGTATATGAGCAGAATGCTCTTTCTTGCTAATCAAAGTTGGCAACAGTCCTCAGAGTACTTAAAATTTCTGTCATATCTCATCCAGAAATATAGTCAAAGAGAATGAATGGTAATGTAAAAATGGTTTGCTCTGAAATTAAAGGATTGTATCTATCTTAGTGATAATTATTCTTCCATGACTTGGGGTTTTGAGGAAATATCTTGCAGGCAGAGTGCTTGTGAACATAAAGTTTTTCCACTATTGGCAATAATGCTGTTCCTGTGTGTGGTAATAACACTTTATGAAACTGAGCATGAGTTTCATGGTGAATTAAAATTCTCAGCTAATTCTCTTAAAATAACTTACAAGTACTTAGTTTTGTTGTTTTTCTTTTAGATAAATCTATTATTATGAAGAAAGATAATGGCACTTGAATTCAACTTTCTTTCTTTCTTTCTTCCCTGTAGTTGCTTTTCGATTATATGATCTAGATAAAGACGACAAGATTTCCAGGGATGAACTTCTCCAGGTAAATAAGACAGGGCTGCTTTGAATGACTCAGTCATGATGTTCTCTGTGACTTCATACCCACTTAGAAGAGGGGAGTTGCAACAGTTTTCTCAGAAGAACTGCTGGAATAATGTGGTGTCTTTGCTTACCTCTGTCTTAAAGCTTTATATGGTATGGGACTTTATTCTTATTTGGTAGGCTAGGCAGATCCTGTTGGAAGTGACATCTAAATACTCAACAAATACACTAAGCCCCTTAAGAACTACCTTCTCCAACTTTCAAAGGTGCTTCTAAAAGGATTTCAAAAGGACAGTCACTGAGGTGGATTGTTTGCCTGATCCTCTGTGCATCCTCTCTATTATAGAATAAAACTTCTTGAAGCTGCAGCAAAGGTAATCAGAGTTCATCAGTGCTGCATATGTATGAAACTAGGCTTGTGCTAGGAGTAATTACATGCTGCTAATCCTGGAAAGTACCCATGGCAATTTGTGGTTCCTGATGTAAGAAAAAGGTTTGCTTTTCACTGGAACTGCCCTCTTCTATCTGCTCAGAAAATGCTTTACTGAATGTGGAGGGTAACAGCAGTTGTCACTTGACCATGTACTTTCAAGATTCCTGTAGGAAAATACCTCAAACAGCAGATATTCAATCAAATGCTGCTGTGTTTTCTGGGGGAAAAAGTAGAAGCATTGGACAAAATTATTCATTCCTAGTTCCAAAGGTTTTCTCTTGCTTCTGCCTCTTCCTGCTGCCTAGTGAAAAAGCAGGACTCTTTTTCAATGCTGGCTGCAAAAGATACCTGTATTTCCTGAAAGACTTAATGTACAAAGGACAACAGAAGTCTGGCTAGAAATTAATTCAATGAAGATCTTGTGTGGTGTTGACAGTACACACAGAAAGAAAGCAGTAAGGATACTTGTGTTTCTATGTCAGTGACGGTTATTTTGTATGCTGCAGGTATTACGGATGATGGTTGGTGTAAATATTTCTGATGAACAGCTGGGCAGCATTGCTGACAGGACAATCCAGGAAGCTGATCAAGATGGAGATAGTGCCATCTCCTTTGCAGAGTTTGTAAAGGTTTGTGAACTGTTATTAATGACTAAATGAAACTTCTCAGTAATGAGCAAGTCATTCAGACAAATGCAAATGGCAACAGAGAGGAAGTCATTGAAATAGTTGTGCCTGCATTTGGGCAAAGCCTTCTGCTAGCTTTTTCATCCCTTTATTAGTCATGTTTAGGGTTTTTCTTTAATACTGTCAGGGTGCTAATAATTAGTCCACATATTTCTTTATACACTTACATAAAGCTACAGTCCTGAATATATTGAAGAATTTTCACTCTTTGTTTTGCAACTGCTTCTTTCTACACAAGTAGCCTGACTAGCACAGTTAGAACAGATGAATTTTTCTGCTGTAAAACCACTGATCAGCTTTCAATTGTAGATTTCATCTGATAGCAACACAACTAATACTGGTATTCAGGTTCCTAGCTCTGGTACTTTGAATTACATATTTTGATAGTCCAAAATAGGTAATAGTAGGAGCCATTAGATAGTGGAAAAAGTTGTCCTGTAGCAGAACAATTTCAGCTACTAATGGGATGCTATTGACAAGATGCTATTGACTAGACTTATCTTGGAGATGGCAAAAAGGTGGCAGAAAGAAGTTGCAACATGGGAACTCGTGATTTGGTTTAAGGAAAACTTTTTACTAAGAAGGATGGTCATAGCTTCTGAAAGATATAGAAACTCTTTCCGTGGAGAAATTTAAAGCTTACGCAGGACATGGCCCTGAGCAACCTGATTTAGCAGGTCCTGCTTTAAGTAGAATTTGAGGGATTGGACTAAAAGACTTTGAGAGGTGTCTTCAAACATAAATTACTCTCATCTTGGAGCACTGAAGTTACTGCCTGAAACAGCTTGGAGCAGAGTAATGTCTTCATGCCTCAATGTTAATGGCAATTTAGTGAATGAACATGCCACCCCAGTTTTACTAAGATCTGCATTAGTGGTGCTCTGGTCTGGATTTTGCTCTTCAGTGATTGCTCATGTCCCTTTCTCTACTCTGTTCGCCCTTGTGTTTCCTGGCTGGCCATTACCACACAATCTAGTTTTGGAAATCCAGGCCTTTCTGTGCTGTTGGCAGACTGAAACCACATCAGTTACACTTTGATTTACAGCCTTCTTGTGGCTTTGATGGTTAAAGTTCCTTTCCTTGGACAGACCTTAGCCCACAATGAGAAACACCAGTCTCTATCTAGATGGACTGGCTTGCTGAATTGAAGACATCCCATGTTCCTGCCCATTTCCTCAATACTAGACTAAGAAACCTTCTAGGAGAGAGGTATAGTAACTTAAGTAGCCGTTTCTCAATTTTATTGCAGGTTTTGGAGAAGGTGGATGTAGAGCAGAAAATGAGCATTCGATTCCTTCACTGATGGATGGAGAGCCTATTCCTTTCTACTCCAACTATGTAATGAATAGAACTTCATTTTCTCCTTAGCACCATACCCCTGAGCATTGCTACTGGGGCATATACAATACATCTCCAACCCCTTCCTGATTGTTCTACCAGTGTGAACATTCCCAGTACAACTGGAACAAAGGAAAATGGCTGCCATGCAACTTGGAAAAGGAGCTTTTTTTAATGTTGTCCATCCTGGGGTTTTTGCCCTTTCTCTTGTCTCCTTCTGCACTACTGTTTCAGTAAAAATGTCTCTCCTTATACACTACTGTTTAATCTACAAACTGATTCTTCTGAGCTCTGAATCTGAGAATGGAAAAATGGGAACATGCCACAGAAGTGCCCTCTGAAACATTTCGGAGACAAGCATCTACTCAAACACTAGGTGCATTCATAATACTCACTTTTGCCACATTACAGCTGCCTTTTCTTAAAAAATATTTTTGCCCCTTTCCTCTTTGGCTCTTTACATGCAGATTTGTTTCTGCAGTGCTTCTAAATCTGCCTTTTATTTGAGAACTTCTCAATTTCTATGGCTTCATTATACAACTAGAACAAATGCACGATGATAGCTAAGAGTACTTTTTAAAGTACTGTGAGTAGATTTTGTTCTTTGTGGAATGAATTCACAGGGACAATAGTAGAATCTATGGTGGGGACAGGCTGTGGTGTTCTCAAAAGGAATAGGAAATCTGCACTATGTCACTTGAACTGTTCTAGTAGCAGAGGCAGAAACTTGTTTCTTTCCTTTGCATAGCTTGCAGGCTTGACAGCCAGTGGACTGTGAAGTGTCCTCTCCAGATTGTTTTTGTCTAGGATCATCCAAAACCACCTCATCCAGGGTGGTTTTGCTTCTGAGGGTGTAAATTTGTTTGCCAATGTACAAAATGCAAGAAAACCAGTCATGCCAAAATCTGGATTTGTAGTTCTGTAACTGCTGCCTGGTCATAGCGTCATGTAACATGATTTCATAGGGGTTTTTTCCCAATTATAGTGGCCTGCATAATGAGTAATTATTTATATTTTCCAGTGTGAAAGTCCTGGTCTATTATATTTGTGTTGGGGGTGGTAGCTGTATTTAAGAAAGCTTTGGCATAAGAATACGATTTGGGAAAGATATTATCCCAGATATTTCAGAATGTATTTCTATACAAATCTCTTTGCAAGTGTAAGATGATTAATACTATTAATGTAATGCTGATAAATTCAAGAGATCAGAATCCTTGAAGGTTCAATAGTAACAATTTCCTGTGGCTAGATTGACAAATGATCTCGTGTAGTTCAGCTGGAGCATTCCACAATCTGGGAGATCCTTTCAATAAAACCGAAAAAAAAACCTGGGAGCTTCTTTATTGAAGAATTGGTGTTATAACTGCTTCTCTGTCATGTGTTAACATTTCTATAAATACTTACCAGTCTCAAAACTACTGTCAAATGTGTGTTTCCTTTTTTCTCAGTTCCTTTAATCATCACTTTTGTTGAAGGATAACATGCAAGTCTCTGAAGGATTTTTGATTTGTTTTAAATAAAGGAATTCAAAAGTAAAATGTTGCACTTTATAGTTTTGCAGAGTGCAGCACAGTTTCAGAAAGAAATGTAAATTAAAAACCTCTACTCTGTATGAGAAAGAAATGCTATACTTTTATAACTGCCTCGTATAAAATAGGAATGTAAGTGCTAATGAAAAGTAAAAAGTGTTTGTAGGCTTTGTAATTTGCTTAGAAGTAGTTGTTGCTGTCATTTCACACTACAGTTGTAACCTACAGTTGTGCCTTATTGTCCCAGTGAGACTGGATATTGTATTTATCAATCCATAAATAAACCTTCCACTGTATAAACAAAAGCCAAAAGCAAACCATCCCCTAGCTCTTCCTGTATGGCAAACAACTATCCTTTAATTACTGGAAAAGCTAAATACCAGTAAGAATGGTGCTAGCAGGCCTTACAGATCAGTTTCTTGTAACTGAGCTTGCATTCAGAGTATTGATAATCCTTTATTCTGCTGGCAGAAACCAGTGCAAAACATGAGCTCCAGAAGAGGACACGCAGGGCTTGTTTGTGACATTTGTTCCTACAAGCTTCCACCTCAGATGTCAGCTATTTTGCTAATGTGCATGAAGGTGAACACAAATGGTCTAACAGATGTACTGCACAAAAAAAAACCCCCAAAACACAGTCAAAGAACAACCAACCTTCCTAAAATAATAAAAAGATTCTCAACTATCAGAATCTTTGCCATTGGTAGAATAAATCACTTGTAAATAACTACCTTACTCAATAGTCTGCAAGCTACCTATATAATATCTAGTTTAAAATGTGGTAAGAGAGTAAGAGGAGATTTAGAGACCTGAGATCTTAAATTTGTTAAAATTATTTTTAAAATAAGCTGTACACATACTAGCAGATTTGCACAAAAGTATTATTTTTAGCATACCTGGTTGCTTATACAAGTATTTTGTCTTCAGAACAGGTCATCTTGAAGGTGAAAGTGTTGGCAGCTCAGAGGCAGAGCAACTTATTACTTCATCTTTGTATAAGGGATAGGATTTTAAATACTGGTGAACCATTCTTCAGTCTACTGAGGGATAGTCTTATTTTCAAATCCGCAGCTGTGAGTTTATGTTGAGACTGACTGGAGGCTGGACTGCAGAACTACGTGGTTGCAACTGGTTACCAGAGTATTGTGAAGACCATAGAAAGCAGAAATAGGTGTGATAACTAATCAGTACTGAAACGTGTAGGCCCCTTAGCTTGGCAACAGCTCTGGGAAAAGAATCCAAACACAGGATTAAGAGCAGGAGTAAAAATTACATTAGTTTTTGTAACTTTACAATGGAACATAAAAACCTGCTTTTGGTTCTTTGAAACAGCAGCTTTGGTTGTAAACAGAATGTGGGTATAGTACTGAAGTTAGCAAAAGTGTTTCATTGCAGTCTGCTCTAAAACGTAGCCCGGCAGAAAAGCGTTCTATTAAATGTTTTAACACACGTGTTAAGATTTCGAGCAAATCTTGTAGTAATCTGGGATGAATCACGGTGAGACGGGGGTGTTTCTCGAGAGTTTTCTGAATGGGTACGTACTCCTCTTCACACTCTTCAACGCATCCACCCATCAGCTTGAAGTGCAAAATTACCGCTGCTAAAAAAAAAAAAAAAAATTTTGCGGATGACACAAACCCGGCGGAATGACTGAAGGCAGAACGACTGAAGGCCGCCTTTCGTGGCAACCACGATGCTCGGTGAGCTCAGCAGGTGCTGTAGGGCCGCCGGCGCGGTACCCCACCTCCCCGCATCCCTTCTCTCCGCGACCGGGTGTTCCCTCCCGGCCGCCCTTGCGGAGCGGCCCCTTTAAATCTCCGTGGAGGTCACCGGAGGACTCGCCCCGGGCCAGTCCCGCTCGCGCCGCGCGAGCCAATCCCTTCCCTGTGTTCTCCCTGGGGCCAATCAGAGAGGGCCGCCTTGGAGGCGGGAGGCCAGCCTTGTGATAGACGGCGCCGCTGGCCAATCACCGCCAAAACCGGAGGGCTGATGCACAGACACGGTACCCAATAGACTCGCGGCCGAGTGGGCGGGTCCGGTCGCAGAGAGCCCCCGCCGGGAGGCCGGGGGAAGGAGGGGAAGATGGCGGAGTGAGGGGCGGAGGAGGCGGAGGGGCCGGGCCGGCCGCGGCCCCGCGGCCTCGGCCGCGCTCAGGTGAGTGTGGCGAGAGCAGCGGTCGCGTCCAGCCCGGAGCCTGGTGCCGGATCCCTGACTGGGCTGGGACCGAGCGCCCGCGCACCCGCCTCCCCGTCCCGCCCCGTGATTGGGCTGGGCCCCGGCTCGGGCTCGTTCCCGCGGCGCCGGGCCGGAGCAGTGCGAGCGGCTGGCTGCCCTCGTCGCGCCGGCCCCGGGCCAGGAGCGGGCCGGTGTCCGTGTGGGGACGGACCGGAGCCGGGCCGGTCCGACCCGCCCGCCGCCCGGAAAAGTCCGAGCAACTTCGGCGCTGGGGACGGGGCGTCCTGCAGCTCCGGCGCCGGGCTGCAGCAGATGGCCGGGCGGGAGAGCCTGTTCCGTGGACAGCCAAGCCCCGCAGCCGGCTGGGGACAGCTGCGGCTGGCAGCGACGGGGAGACGGGAAACCAAAATGTGTCGTCTGAAATGAGGCTTCGCATATCTGGCTACAAGCGTAGCGCTGGATACAGCTACGTTGCTGTTACCGTTCTTATTCATGCGATCTGTGGGCTGGATGAATTCTGCTAATCTGAATGGTTATATCCTTCTATGATGTCTGTAGTGCTGACACAGGAATGCGCAAAGGGGATGGCTTCCTAGTTGTTTGACAAAACCAGAAGGTACAAAAATCTACCTTGCAAAACAAGTTCTATGGAAAGTGAGGAGATTATAGTGGAATTTGGTTTAGCCTTATAAATTCATGTGATTGTTGATAGTAAGGTAAAACGAATTTAACACACCATGAAACACGTGAAGCCATTGCTAAATCCACTATCTCTTCTTTCCAGTTAGTGCCATGCAGGCTAGGTGTGCCCTGAATTCTTCAAAATTGTCCGTGGTATTTTTTGCTTGAGATTAGTATTTAGTTTAAATATAAAGAAGAAAAAAAAAAAGGGGGGGGGAATAAGCACTTCTTAGTGAAAGCAAAAGAATTACTGTCACTAGCATGAGATTCCTTGTGTTTCATATTTGACAGCAGTTCTTAAAGTCTCGAGTTTGTCATAGAATTGTGACTGCATTTTCAATCTGGATGTCAGGTAAAAGAAATAAGGAAGTGGTTGAATGAGAAGGACAGCTTTAGATTTTGTGGAGACATGGTGTGTTAGCGCCCGTGACCTAATAATGAAATAGCTGTTTGTAATGGGTGAAATAAGTGTCTGTTATAGTTAGTTCTGAAAGCAGTTGCTACTTAGGAGAGAAATCTCCTAAGGAACATTTTACTAATTTTCATGTGCAGCATTACACTTGTAGTAACAGTAGCAGCTTAGGAGCAACTTAACATTGAGATACATTGTGCTGCTACTGATGAGTATGCCTACTTGTACATGTCTGTGTATGAACTTTTAAAATATGCTAGGGGATTTGTCTTTGGCATATTACATATAAAGATAGTTCTGTTTTGTATTATCATTAGAAGAATAATAAGCAATCAGCTTGCTTGTGTGTGAAGTTGTACACTACTTAGGCAGTCAGAAATTCATACGGATTAATATTTATTCTTACTTGTTTTCAATACACAAGAGCTGTGAGAAGTAGCATCTTAAAAAATAATATCAGAATTTCCTGTTGCTCTGGTGTATGTCAAATCAGTAGGCATTGCTTTACAATCTTGCCCACAGTGCTGTGAGTCTGCAGTGTGAAAATTTGCGTGAGCAGGCCATGCAGCTATGCATCTCATGGTAGTCACCTCTTATTCAGGGGTGTCAAAAGTCATGGGCTAAGAAGTCCTGACCAAGTTGGTGAAGAGTCTGGAGTATCACGTGAACACCTCCCACGTTCATTCTTAAAAACGAAAAAAAGAGCAGTGTTTGAAACGAGTCCTGACATGCCAGAGGCTATGTGAGTGCAAGATTCAAAACTTTCACAGTCTTCAGGGGATTAAAAAAAAGAAGAGGATTTTTCTAAACTAGAATGTGGAAGAAGCGTTGTGTCTTTGCCTGAACAATATTCCTAGAGCACATTTCTACACTGCGTGTACCACGGAATTGAAAGCTTATCTTTAAGCAGTTTTCCCTGTTTTCTCTGCTGTGGTAGGAAGTACTGTTACAATATTGTGCCAACAATGAAGTAGATGTGCACTGGAAACCTGGTAAAAGAGGAAAGGAGTTTTATTTAAAAATATAGAGTGAAACAAAAAATTAAGGTGGAGTGTGGTGGCTGAGATGTCTCTACAGCAGCCAAGCACCATAGCAGCATGCTAGGGATCCAAAGTCAGGCAGTCTGTGTTGGCAGGGGAGCTGAGCTGACAGGTCCTTAGTGTCCTGGCCTCTTCCTAGGCTGGCAGCCATTCTAGGCTTCAGGTGTGCTTTTGTGTACTCTTTTGGAGGGGACATTGGCCTGTGTCTCTACATTGTCCTGCCTCTGTGGCTGTCAGTGTTGTCTCCAGATCTGAGTGTCTTCTGAAGTGGCAGAGGGATGTGACCTGCTCACCTGGCTGCTGCTAACATAAGCCCCTTAGAGCCCAGTTCCTGCTCAGGGTTACATTTGGTGCCTCCACACTCCCCTTCTTTCTCAAGTCACACCAGTCTTAGACTTTCTTTCACAAGTTCTCACCTTTGCCTTGTGCCTTGGATTTAGGTGCAGTTTCAAAGTTGCCTAGGAAGTGAAAAGAACATGAAGGCAGCTAATTGTTTTGCAGGACTGCAAGTTACTTTCCATTGTATCTGTGGTTATAATTTAAGCATTGGTCATTGTCCACTTTTCAGGTTAAATTTGGCAGTCTTTAAGCCAGAGGAAAAACCTTAGTGGACTTGTGATGTGTAGGGCTAATTTTGCTTTCCGTATCTGCATAGGTCCCCACTGTACTTCCAATTTTTTGTGTTTTGGTCTTTTTATATAAACCTGTTTCTAGATCTTTCCTTTCTCACTTCCTTGTACTTCTCAGGCTCTAGGCAGGAGAAGAGGAATCATCCTCTGAGTCCTTCTAGTTCTGCGCATCTTCTGGAGCATTTGTGTCTGTGTAAGAGGCAGAGATAGTATTTTGGAAAACCAGACCTGATGGATCTCAGTTTTTGAGTGGTACCTTAAAACAGAGCATGGGGAGTGGAGTGAAAGTTGGAGACCATACTGACATAATATTATACAGCTATACAAATAGCTGTATAATATTATGTCAGTATAGTCTCCAATCCCAGTGTGCTGATTATGTCAGAACACCGACTTTTGTGGTGGTTTTTTTGCCCTACTGATGGATTGGTAATACAGTATGTTAATATATATGAGAAAACAAATATAGCAGTTTTACTGGTAAATTTATTTGTGAGATATTTCTTTATCTCTTATTGGCTTTGGAATTCCTGAAGTTAGCGAACTTCTTGTATACAGGCACCTATTTGAATGTGACATTTGAAGTTCGTGGAAACTAATCTTTAGTTATGGTAGGCCAAAAAAAAAAAAAAAAAAAAATGGGCGATAGGTCAAGCCTTAATGAAAATAACACTTCCTGAATTTTTAATGAAGAAGGAGTCGTGTAGGCAGTGTTGAGCTTTCACATTTATTTCTTGCTCCACATCGGTTGATTATATGTTCAGTAAGGTATGAAACAAGAACAATAGCATTTTTTTCTTTGTAATGTCCAGTAGCTTTTATCTGAAGTGTTGATAGTGTCACCATCAGTCTCAGTGCCTGCTCATTTTCAATAACCTTGATGTATATCCAGTTGCATTTGCAAGTTCTGTTGGACTACTATGAACTCTGTGCTCGCATAATTGATAAAAGTCAGCTAGAGAGTGTATCAGGCAGAGTAGTTAAAAACTAGGCCATTCAAAGTCAGTGAACTTGTTAAAATTAAAAGAAGTAGGTTAAAGCTAACTGAATTACTGTGTTGGATGAACTATTCCTTTGCTTGAGTTACTTTAAATGTCACCAGCTGCTTTCTTTTTTAATAAGACTTACTTTAGTTAATTCATAGTCTTAGTGAAAGAAGACCCAGCTTTTCAACTATTGGACTGATTTCTATTATGTGGTTTCTATTATGACAAGGCAATTTGGGATTATTACCAATTATTACCAGTCCTGGTGACTGTTCCTTTTCAAGTTAACTCTTTTGTGAAGCATTTGCTGTTGGTTCCTCAGCGTCTCAAACTCAAATAGTGCTTGGCTGGTTCTTGAGGGAAAATTTGAGTAGGAAGGTCAGAACTGACAACATGGGAACAGAGTAACTATCCTGAAATAGGAATTGTCTGGTGACTGGGGGTTTTCTGAAGGTCCAGGTGCTTGGTGCTTGTAGAAGTGCTGTGTGGCGCAGGAGTGTGGGAGCTAATAATACTTTGCTGAGGAATTTTGAATAATTTAGGTTCTGTGTGATGAGATGGTTCTGCTTGTAGCAATCCATTATTCTTCCAGTTAGGTTGTCAGCTCAGGATCCTCACTACAGCAGTTTGAAAGAGTTTCGTGCCTTACTGGAGACTGGATGTGTGTCCATCTCAGTTCCCATGAAACTGAAAGGTGTGCCTGCTCTTATTTAAAGTTGGTGTGTCCTGGCTCTTCCACACCTGGGTCCAGTTCTCTTGATTTAAACTAAAGGAGGGGCTATATCTGATAGTTTGTAAAATAAATCAGCATGTTTTATGTAGGAAGTCTAAAAATGTTACCTGGTTCATGGAAGGTGCAGCTAATCTTTTGTGTCTTGTGCAGGTAATCATGTATAATATGAGTTGCTTCCTAGATGGAAATTTAATTTTGTTTATTCATCTCCTTCTTTCTAAGCCTACTGAAGAGGATGTGGAATGATCAAAAACAATGGTGAGTACAATTGTGAGGTTATTCAGGTACTAAATATAAGGTACTAAACTTACCAAGTTTGTCAGCAGATTTAGTTCCCTTCTCCCTGACCAAAGAAATCTGTCACTGAGATTTTAATTTTTTGTAGTGTGCTTTCAGAGAACTGGAATGTTGGCACAGTGCCAGATTTTGCCTTGGGCTTCACCTTAAAGCGACATTGATTTGACTATTATATATTCTAACAAGAATAAATGCATTGAAAGTTATAAAATCCCTGTCCTGTGATGTCATTTGTTCTGGTAAGACAAATTGTGTCATTGTATTAACTTGGAATAGTTGTCTTAAAAGTGTTACTTGTTAAATGATAGGATTGGAAGAATGATAAAATAACCAAATGGAAATTATTGAATAGAAAACAAGATACATTGAAATTTTTTAAGATTGCAGTAAACTTCTGTAGTTTTGATTTATTTTTCCCAGTGAATAAAATAAAGATATTCTGGTAGTTAAGGTGTGCAACAAAGGACTATATTCTGGTCTCAGCTCTGTCACAAACCTTTGGCATGTTTTATTGCAGCTCTCCAGGTCTGTTTTTCCACATCTTCATAAGAACAAGACTTTCCCAACAGTCTGAGTGTTGATGGTCAACCCAGTGATCAGCTGAAATATTTGACTGATTCAAGAGAGATATCAATAGTGACATGTACTATATTTCCATTTTCTTCGTCTACTCACTGCTTCTAACATAGGAGCTGGAAATTGTCACTGGAAGACTGTTTCTGGACTTGATCAACAGAATGGTTAAGGTAATTAAAATAAGAAATACAGACAGGGAAAAGAAAGGAAGAGGTTAGTTATGTTCTTATATATGAGAAAGATTTTTTTCTTTTCCTTTTCTTTCTCTATTTTGCAACTCTTATTTTAGAGAAAAAATGGTAAATACAAGAGAATGGTAATAAATATTTCTGACAATACCTGTGCAGGAGTTGCACCTATGTTAGCTTCCAACTTAATGCAAAAATATCATGTCTTAACAGCTACTGTGACTAGGTAATACCAGGTGAGAATCAGTGATGGAAAGCCAGGAGGTCTGTGAAAAGATGAGTTACTGAAATTTGTGTGTGCTGTGGATAAGTGGGGAGAAATGAGTAAAAGTAAGAACCTAATGTATGTGATCTTGAAACTGTCCTAAGTGCTGTTTCCCTCTCCAGCAGTGACTGGATGGTCATCCAGTCATGATTAGCTGGGGGGTGGCTGCTGATGTCTCTGTGAGCTGTGCCCTGCTGGAGCAGAGTACAGACACTGCCCTGTGCGCTCTGCTGCCGGCTCCTCATTGTGCTCCCCATTGTGGTGGGGACCCGGGTGAAGCCCCACAGCTCATTGACAGCGGTGTATTTTTAGCTGCATCGCTTCTGAGGAAGTGTATAGTTCAGCATTTCTGAAGTGTTTCCTTAGCCAGCTTATGGACATCTAAAGTTAGATGTAAAATCTTACAGACCAAGGGATTATTACAGTTTGTGAAACCGGATAATTTTATCCATTAGAGTCAGGCTTTTAAAGTAGTGAACTGATGGGCATTTTAATGTTGGATGTATTTTATTCGGATTCCTAAACTACCTTCCCTGTTTTTTTAATTTGGAATTCTAGATCTTCTCGTGACATTTAAGAAGGTGGTCCTCTTACTTACTCAAAGGTTCTAAAACGTGTATATTTCTCTTCTAGCAAGCAAAACCCGTCCTTCATTTCCATGGAGCTGAATGAACAAAGATCTGTCCACTTCCGTTTGAATCGTCTCACCAAACATTTGATTCACCAGATGACTTCTCCCACAGAAGTAGCCCACTGTTTTATCAAAACTCAAAAGCAGAGTAACAGAAATCAGCATTTGTTTTCCTGAAAAATTGTCTTCTGTGCCAGCTCTTCATTCAGCTTTCTGCATTCTGTTTTAAAATGAAAACTACTTTGTAATCAGATGCAAGTGGAAGCTGGTGTTTTTCACTGATATTTCCTTCTTAATTTTAGGAAGGTTAAGTACTTTGCTGTGTCAAATTGGAATTCCTAGCAGATAAAGTGTCTGCATGCATTGCTGTGTCAGACTGACCTGATATATATGAAAAGTTGCAGCAGGAAAACCAGAACGTTTTCTGCTCTGACATGAGAAAGAAGCTTACCAAACAACTAGGGGCATCTCATACAGGTATTTTTTAGTCCAGGTCCCAGGCTCGACTTTGTAGATAGGTGTCGACTCACATAAAGCAGCTAATGCACAAGAACAAATACAGAACCACCTTGTCTATACTGTGTATCCCAGTCTGTGATCAAAATGTGTATTTGCATGTGGGAACCTCTGTAAGTGCAGGATATGAAGAGCTTTCACCAGAAGAAGAAATTACTCTGCGTAATTTCATTTTTAGCAAAGAAAAAAGGAAGCTTTGAAGGCCACTGGGGTAACAGGATAATGACTAGGTTTGCATTAAATCATTCCCTTCCTCAGGCTTTTTATGAATCCTTAGCATCAAAAGGAACAAGACCATTCTACAGTAAAAGAGATGGGCGGAACATCTTTCTTTGTTATAGAAATTAACTTCTGATGGAATGGAAGAGACCAGAGCTGTAAAGTTGCAGTTTATCCACCTGGCTTCCTCGACACAATTTCAGCTTTTCCTACTGCTGATGGAATCTTGCTTTTTGATTCTTTCATGACTAAGAACTAAGAGGACCTCTATGTTTCCATCATGTAGGTAGAAATAGGCCTGAGAGAATGAAATGTTAGTCACATAAGAGAGGTGAGTTGAGAACAGAAATACTTAGTAACAGTCTTTTTTCTGGCTCTTCTTATTCCTTCCCAAACTAAGGCACAATCTGGTTGTTCTTATGTTTACACAAGATTCTTTGTCTACATAATTCATGATTATATAGGATGTTTTCTGTCATTCTGAGATGGGAGCATATATTGTTTACGTGCTCCCTGCTATGGGATTATCTATAACAAGTAAGATTTTTGGCAAAAGACGACCAGAACTGGGATATGTATTATATTCCACTTCAAATCTGAAACTCTTCTTAGTGCACCTTATTCCAAGTTTGTGATTTAGAAAATGTGACTTGCTAGCTTAAAATACGGGAGATACTAAAATGGTTGGGGGGGTGTTCTAGATTTCTTGTTTTTTTCTGTTTTCCTTTTAGAAAACTGCTGGAGAGAGCCAGACAGCCTGAAAATGGCTGAAGAAGCAAACAATTGAAATCCTTCTTAAATCTTTGTGATAGATTGCCAGGGCAGAATTCTGGTATCAAAAACATGGTTGCATTTTGTGGGATCAAGTTCCATAACAGGATGAGAACAAGCGTTGATGTTGATCCTAATCCTCCAAGTAATGTCTGTGTTTCAACTTGTTTTGTAACAATAGGATTTAATGACAGCTTTACCCGTTTTTTGTTTCCATGAAGCAAAGAGCAGACACTAAGTTAAAGGGTGGTGGGCAGGACACTGCATATCAAAATAACACCAACTTTAATGAGTGGAGAGGTGCTCTAAAATTTTGTGTAACATTGTGGTGAGCTGTGTGGTAAGAGTTAACATTGAGCTTGATGAGGCAACCGCCAGCTTGGCCTGATTTAGGATTTCTTTGCTGAATATGGTCTGAACTTTCTGGCATTGGAGGCAACTAGAAAAGCACACTTCCTTTTAGGGCCTCCTTACATTGAAGTCAATAGGATTTAGTAGAGATGTCTGTAGAAGCAGGATCCATCTCTAAGTGACAGAAAATACTGTCAATAACATAGGATTACAGTGGTTGGGAAGTTTGTGGCATAAGAAATGTTTGATTTTAGATCTGGGAATTTTCTTCTTTCTGCCCGTACTTACCCCTCTGATGTTAGAGATAGCAGTTGTTTCTTGCATAGCTTGATGACAAAATACTTGGGGACAGGAAGGTATTTTTGTTTTCTGTGGACATGTACAAAAATTGCCAATTTGTCTGACTAGAGAGCTGATAATCTAAGCTCCTTAACCTCAACATTTTGAAACCCAGCATTGTTAAAAAAAAGTGGAATTACTGATTTTTTTCTTGACTCCTATTCATGACAGTGTAGCAACATTAGTTTTCAAGTTTAATTTTAGCACATCAGGATTTTATTAGGTTAGGGATCTGTGGCTTTCACAGAAATAATCCTCCAATAGTGCATGCCCAGAAGATCCCCATTGTTGTACCTTCCTGGCCAGTACCTTTAAAGAACTGCTGTGTTTGGAAATGCTGCTTCATCTGACTCACTTTTTCTTGCTCCGCTTTTTCTTTATGTTGGTTGGAAATCTTCCCATGTGAAAGATTACAAAAACAAGGGGCATGTGCAATAGCTCATATATATATATATATACATATATATATTTTAATACTTGTGGACAAAATGATGTTACAAGTTGTTTGAAAACAACAAAATCACCAATGTCTTCCATTTTGAGATGTGTATAGTTCCATAAGCATTAGTGCTTTGTAGCAAACTGTAGTGCCATGTTAGGATCAGTGCATGAGCCTAGTAGTGTTTTTACAATTTCCGAGTGACAAATTTATTAGTAAACAGTGATGATAATGTAATTAACACTAGAAAGGATACAATAGAAATGTCACACACATGGTCTAAACATGCAGTATCCTCCCTTTGACAATGGCAGTGCTATCCTTAGAAATGGAACTCATTCACTTAATGGGCTTCATAGAATCATAGTTGACTTTTTGATATTTGTCTGTCTGTCCAACTGCAGTAGTAAGCTAGGGTATGCAAGCATCCATAATTCTCATCTCTATCAGTGCGATTCTTTTCTTTTTAATCTTTGTTGGTGTTTTCCTCCATTTTCAATTTTATTGAACCATTTATTACCCATCCTGTGATATACTCAGAAAAGTATGAATATGCTAAGGAGTTTGTGTGCATTCTTTACACATCTCTTACCTTCAGATAATTTACAAAGTCTGTTAAGTAATCTTCTCTTTTTTTCAGATCTGACTATATGATTATTATAGCTAGCGAGACATTATCCTCATTGTGTGATAAGTTAATAGTTGCAAAATGTGATGTGCTAATTATGCGTAGAAGACTTTTATCCATTATTGCAGGAATGGGGAACCTTTTTTGGCTGAAGTCCTATTGAATCTTAAAATAACTTTGGTGGATCCTGCATTTACATACATCTTATTAAGAGAGAATACTATAAGGTCAAAGGCTGTTGGAAAACAATGTTGCAGGCTGTCTCTGTGCAGCAGGCTGTCTCTAGCCAATGGATCAGAGATTCCCCACCCCTGTATGATTGAGAATTCAATATCTTGTATTTTAGGTAACTTCCAGTTTTGCTTTCCAGCTCTAAGCTCAATTTTAATGATTTCTGTCTCTCCCTCTGCTTTTTTCAGAAAAAAAGTTCAGACAGGGGAAGTGAAATTGATTTAGCACTCAATGGGCAGCTTGGACTAGTTAAATAGAAGACTGGTATGATTCTTGAGATGTGCATTGCTCTGTGGATGGCATCCTCTGATTTCGTAGGAATTAGTCTTTCATTTGATGCCAGTGCTGCTCTTCATGCATTTCTCTCTTTCAGCTTAGAGAGGATACTGCATCTTTTTTTCCTGAGACCTGCCTGTAAATGGCCTTTAGGGGGAGGGAGGGATTGGGTAGCTTGGTTTTGTAATTTTGGTACGATATATCTTTAAATTAATTAATCAAGAAGCATGTGCTTCCATGCAATGACAGTAATCCAGGCAGAGTTAATGTATGTAACAGGGAAAAAAAAAAACCCCAACAAAACCAACCAAACAGCTCTCTGCATCTAATAAATTTCTGAGAAAATTGGACAGGTGGGCCATTTACAGCAGAGCTCTGGGGGACCTGTGCTAAGAGTCAGGTTCAATTCTAAATGGATGTAGCTGTACCATTGAATAAAGTAGTTTAGTGCTTGGGAGAATCAATTGAAAAATACCTCTGAAACTGGAATGCAAAATAGCACAGTATGTAGGGGGAAGAATCCCTGATGCAAACAAAGCCATAAGATGATTTAATAAGAAAATAGAACTTTAGTAGCAATAACTGTTTTGCATGTGATAGTAAATAACTTGCATTAGCAAGACTGTACAGTAGAGTAAGTGGGTAATAACCAAATAAGTTTGTGGCGCTCTGTGCTGCAGGGAGTTGTGTGAAGAGTCTTCCTGAGAAGAAGGGTGAATTCTTCTTATGTTTTTCTCACTGGAGGGAATTTGGCACTTGAATACTAAGTTAACGAACTTGATATATATATATATTAAAAAGAAAAATTAGCTTTGCCACATGTCTGAAGCACTGTCAGTGAGTGCTGGGGGAAGGGCAGACAGTTCTCTTTGAAAGGATAGCTGAGGTTTCCCTGTAATTTTTTTCTTCTTTTGTAGCCTAGCACTTGCTCTATTTCTCTAAGGAACTAAACTTTTCCAAATACTGTACTGTGAAGAGAACCTGATTCTAAAGTTAGAAGCTTTTGTGGTGGGAAGTACTTTCTATTTTCTTTGTTTATAAAGACCAATCTGAGATAGTCTTTAAATTAAAAAAAACCCACAAAAACATTAGAAAGCACTTGACACTCAAAACATTTGTACATGCCAAGCACAACTGTAGAATGCTAAAGATGTTACAGCAGAAAATAATTTCAGCTTTGCTAAATACTGTTTTAGAGCATAATTGATTTCAGTTGATGCCTGAAGTTTTGCAGAGGAAAGTACTGTGAAGCCTCTGGTAACACAGAGGGTTATTGATCTACACCTGTAGATCTGCATCCAACAAATTATTTGCTATCAAAGGGTTGCATAAAAGAGCCACAGGAGTTCTAAACTGTTCCTAGTTGACACTTCTCAGTGTAGATACCTCATCTATAGACACAGTATGGCCCAACAGATAAGGAATGTATTCTGAACAGAGTGACTTCATCAGAGGTTTAGATCAATCTGGCTGCATTTCTTCTGGAAAGCTGAAGTAATTTAGACTGTGGCTTCCAGCTTAATGGAAGCTTCTTGTGTTTTTAAAGCATGGGAGTGAAGCACTTTGGCTCTTCATAAATTGATAATGGAACTGTGGCAGCTGTGAGCATTTTTACAGTATAAAGTAACAGGATAAGCATGAGAATGTCTAAATTAAGTGTTGGCTAATATGTAATATGCTTATGAAAAGCTAATTGATCTGAAAGATTGTAATCAGCTTAAATTCCAACTGTTGAATTTTTGATAAAATTAGAAGCTGGCCATAGGGGACCTTCATTTGATTGCTCTTTGATTATATTAGAGAAATTATGAATTTACCATGGTCTGTGGTCAGCAAGTACATTTACATAATAATGAAATTATAATGAAAACAAAGTCACGTTCATGCTTCAGAAGTATGAACTTTGTGGCTGAACAGATTTCTTCAAGGGTATGTCCACTCAGAAAAGGGGAGAGGAAATAAAGACTGATGTAGCCAGGCAAACTGTCTACATATACTTCCCAGTTCAGGCTTTTAATAATGATCTGAATTCTGTGGGCTGCTAGACTAGGAATTACTATTCACAGCAACAAAAGGAATCCATTTGCCTTTCAGCTCTTGTACTATGGCCTGACTTTTGCTTCAACCTCCTTGATTTAACAGCTTCTAAACCTAAGTGGAAGTGTTAGGTCCTACCACTTGGGTAGGTATATCAAAGGTATAGTGACCAGTATGGACATGCCTCCTTTAGCAGTACTAAACCCAGATGATACAAATATATCCTGTTTGTATATCCAGTAGTGCTGCTGCAGAAAGCAATTCCCTTGTGTTGGGAATTGTACCTTCTGAAACTGAGGGTAATTGTCAAATTTAGGAGAAAAAAGAAAGTCTTGCAAAGACTTCTTGCTAGTAAGTGAGAAGAAATTGTACCGAGCTTGAGGATACTGACACTTTACACGAGGATTACACTGTCAAGAGCTGGCAGTCTGGGTTTTTGGGGCAGAAAAGGAAAACAATATTGAAGATAAAATAATTTTTAATGTATAACAAATCTTAGAAATGACTGCTTCTTGCATCCTTGCAAGAAAGTGGCTGGTCTTCCTCCAAAACTAATCATCCTGCTCACTGATCAGGTACAGAGCTGCAGAATGACAGTTCTGGTTAGAGTCCACTGGATTTCTTTCGTGGAACGAACCAGCATCTTGCCCCTATAGCACTTTGACTGGCACACAAAAGCCAACAGTTGAACCAGGATGTCTTGTTCACCAGTGCAGAACACTAAACATGGATTCTGTCTGTTCCCTTTCAGTCTCTACACTTCCTCCTGCGTTTTGGAGAAAGTGTCAGTGTTCATGTCAGCAGAGCATGTTTTTGTCTCTGAGCCTTTGTACCAGGTTATAATACAGACACAAGACTTTACCCCATCTAAAGTTAAAGATAGAAGGTAGCTTTCTGTTCAGTGTGTCCTGTGTGAATCCTGTCTGCTTCTCTCCACTTCCCCTCCAAATGAGTGTGTTTGCAGGTTAAATAAAAGGCAGGTAGTTTGTTATGCCTTAGGCATGAAAAACTGCATGGAGAAACTGAAGGAAAGCGGCACAGGCCCACAAACCAAATCTTAGAGCTAGTATTCTAATTATGCATGATTCAAAATGTCTAGTGTAATGTAGTTATTACCAGTAAACTGAGATATGCATTTATACATAATGAAGCAATAGGAATTAATATACCAATAGCTTGAACTTCCTGCTTTGATTCTCAAATTTCGGGTTTTTTTTAGAGAATGTGCTGCCTCTGTAGAGAAGGGGGCAGGATGTATAGATAGGGACAGAAGCATGGCACCAAAACTGTAAAACAGGAACCAGGATCAGCAGAACTCGCCTTTATAACCTCTTGTCTGGTTCATATCACTGTCCTGAACATGTCAAAAGCAGGGCATGAACTAAGCATGTTTAGAGGCGAGATGAGGTTTCTCACCTGCTGCAGCTGTAGCAAGGAAAAGGGTGCAGAGTTTCTTACATGGTGCAGGGGGAGCGACTGGTGGGAAAGAAAAAAACCAAACCCACAAAAAAAACCACCCCGAAACCCAAGCCAACAAACAAGTAATGGAAACCACAGACTCAAATTGAGTGTAGTATTTGCCAGACAGTAGGTAATAAGCTTGAATGTGAGAGAAATTATTTGGAGAAGACTGAAATTAATAAGCACAGTACATACTTTTCAGGTGTTGAATAGCTTTTTAATAGACAGTATTTTCAGGTAACTAGCCACATAGGCAGCTGTACTGAAGCATACTGGTACCAGCCAGCAATAATGGCATCCGCAGGAATGAACCTGAAAATACTGATTATCTTGTATATTTTTTAAGTTCTTTAAAGAGATTTTTAAAAACAGAAAATGAGATTTGATCACTGAAGGTCTTTATCTTCTGCAACAGAGGTTGCAATTGTCTTTTTTCTTTATTTCACTTATTAAATGAAAGGGAATTTGCGTGCCATCTTTCTGTAAACTTTTTAGTGTGTTCTCTGTAATTCAAATCTTAGTGGATAATGCAGTCAATTTCTGCTGACAGTTTGAAAATAAAGAGAATGTGTGGCATAGCCTACATCACTAATACTTTTCCAAGTTTAAACTTGTAATTAAACATGTTGAATACTGGCTTGTTACTGCAGAATTCCGTACTTGTACTTAGCTTAATTTTTTAAGTGGGCTTAACTTGTGCAGAACACTTCTCCATGTCCAGAGGCCCAGCCCTCTCTCTTTTAGTAGAAAGAAGTGTCTTGGAGGAAGAAAAGGTGTGTCAAGTTAACTCGTTTGTACTTCATAGCCAACCATTCATAAAGCACTGTGTTTTGGGTTTAGAATGGAAATTGTGTTTTTACCCATGAATGCTCTTTTTAGGTGTGTAAGGATTGCCAAATGAAGATAGGGATATTAGAAGATAACTATTCCATGGTATCACAAGTTAGACTGAAATGAAAGTCTTTGAGCCAACTTCTTCAAGAAACAAGAAAATTTCCATGACAAATTTAGCCCAGTGATTAACCATGGTCATTTTTAATTATTTAAAACACTATGCATGATTTTAAAGTCTGTTAAATATATTTTTTTTTAATGACTAAGCCATTGTATCCTTTGTATTTCCCTTCAGTATAACCTGGGGAACAAGATACTTCAGGATGTCAGTGAAGTTATTTTCCTTTTGAAAAATATAACAAAGGAGAAATATTAGATATAAATTCCTAAAAATTACCTTAGTACCTAATAGGCTAAAGAATAGTTATACTGAACTTCTGATAGCATTCTTGCATGGATTAGTGGAGGAAATTATTGGTATGACTATGAACTATGTACTCCCATTGCACATGTTTTACATGGTAACAGTGAAAGAATGTCTCCCTGCAAATTGATTTTTTCCAAAAGGCAGCTTGCTTTTATATCTATGCATCTTTGAGGATTTCAAGATAAGATTTTATTCTTTTGACACTGTAAAGAGGAACTGTTTAAAAATGAACCTGGAAACTCTGCACCTGTATACAAATTTTTTTAGCAATAAAGCAGCACAGGCTGAGAATGCACTAAAACTGGATGTGTCATCTGTTCAGAAGGCGAATGAACCAAATTACTGTACATTCCACTCCACTTCTGAGGTGTACTTGCTGTAGCTTTGTCAGAACTGAACAACTCGAGCTGAATTCACATATGCTGAATATCTCTCTGTCCCAGCAGACTCCAGGCACAAAAGCTTCTGCTTAAGACAGCAGCTAAACAAAAACTGTTATTCCACTCATTCTAATATGTATAACTTATCAGTTAAGAGCTTCAAGGGTTATTTTAGAGGGTAGCAAACCCCCTCGGTGTTGTTGTATTGATTGCCTAAAAGTAACAAGGCCCCTCAGAGAACGGTTTATGTATGTATTGTTTATTGTTTTGGTGACTGCACTTCTAAAAAATTTCTTCTGTGGTTGGCAGAGGTCCTCCCAGTTTCAAAGATTACAGAAATGCAGCTTAAAAATTTACCAGCTATTCTTCAGCACATACTCATTATTTATTTAAATTCATGCTAAGTCATGTGATTTGAGGAGCCATTACTTTAATGCTTCATAACAAATGAGGACCCAAGCAAGATAAAGTAATGTTTTTATTTCTGCAAAATTAATCAAAGGAAAATAAGTAGGCCTAGGACTCACGTAATATTGGCAGTGATTTGCACAATATGAATTTCTGAATTTCAGCTTTTACTTAAGAATTTTCTTCTTCACAATTTTAAATATAATACAAAATTGTAACTGATAGCTTTCTTTTTATTTTAGGGATCAACACTAATAAAGGAAAACCATTTAGCATTATTCATAGTATAGATGTTAAAATAGCAACAGTCTTCTGTAGCAAGAAACAGTCTCAATGCAGAAACTGCAATGAAGGGGCAAAAGCAAATAGTCCCATTATCAATTACATTTCTTAGACTCATTCAATAACAGAAGCACTAAGGAAGTGCTACAAAGGTGGTATTAGAATTTATGAGAGTCCCTCCTCTCCTTGCAGAATGACTGTTGATACTCTATGGTTTTGCTTATTACCACAATGAACTGAGACCATACAGAACTCCCAGCCAGAAAGCAGCACAGTGAGCATTAGTAGTAGCCTAAGTACCAGCTGCACACCTGAACCTTTAAGGTGCCTTACAGTGAGTTTGGTCCCCTCTGCTTCAAGCCCATTATGAGTTATTTTACAAATAAGACAAAATACAGAACTGGCAGCAGCAGCAATAAGGTCTGCAACCTGCTGGTCATATATATGGAAGGAGAAGGCAATTTGCATCACTGGAATTAAGCTGATAAAGTAAACAGAATCCTCTCTATACTACTACAGACAACTGCTAAACTTTCCATAAAGTTCATTGTCCTTTTAGGGAAAAACATTAGCCCTTTAGGCAGCAAAAGGGAATGTAAAAGGGGCCTAAATCTTCCATCAAACAAGAATTAGGGGTATTCTGTCCCAGTAACAAAGGGTAAGTAGTGCTTTCTTTTCTATAAAATTACATTCTAAATGTTTGGAAATAAGCAGAACCAGTTTTCAACACAGAGAAATGCCAATGAGCCGTGAGTAGGTATGAAACACCTGGCCACTTGAAGGCAACAGGCAAATCATGACTTCAGGAAAGCAGTGCTTCCACGATTGTGCAGAAGACTGCTCCTTGGTTTGACATTCCAGAAAGAAACGCTCAGATCTGTTCAAGGCAGTTGCTCACAGCCTTAGCTGCCAGAATTTGACTCAGTCCTGTTTCTGGAGCTGCACTTCAGCAGACTTGGCAGCCATGTGGGCACGTGTCCTTTACCTGAAATCCAAAACATTGTGTTCTGTCTCTGTGGTGCCATCCAGGCTCATGGACTAAGAACACTGCAGCATCTGTGATGTGCTCATCTGCTGCTTTTGCAAGCAACATACACAAGCAAATCTTAAAACTATTCAAGAGTTCATTTAGCAGTGGCTCACACATCAGATATAGCTAATGAGCCACTTGACCAAAAACTAGCTGCCATTAAAACCAAGGCTGCCATTAACACTTTGTATTAAGAGGCAGGACAAGAGCTTTAGGTCTCTGAGAATGTTCAGTTTGTAATGGTGGCTCTTGAATATCACATCACCTTGTTAAGTGTGTTTTTCCTAACTCCAGAAACCTGACTTCAGTATTTCAAAGGCAGGTTTTCCCCCTGAAATCATTAGAAAAACCAAAGGCAGTTATACAGCCTCAGAGAGTGACCTACTGCATGGATGAGCTATTCAGTCTTCCGAGCATAACTTCCGTATGTCAGATTTTCAGGTGGTCCCCTGAAGAGATGCACCTCATCACCAGTTCTTTCCACACACAGACAAAGTGACAGATCAACACTCAAACCTGGTCTGGTGCATTATTTCTTCATAATGACCAAACTCAGCAGAGATGCAGAAACAACTCCAGCTTTTCTTGAAAATGGGTATCAGTTGGCATTAACTCTTGCATCTCCTGATAGTAGGTCTTCTGGATCTGTTGAAGAGTTTTGCCATTCTGTTACATAACTATTTTGTTCCAGTTTCTCCAGCTTCCTCATCACTAATTCTATGCGAGCATTGAAGTCCACAACCTTTCCTTTCATCTAGAAAAAAAGAAATTAAGAGTGTGAAAAAAACCTAACACTTGATCTTTGAATGACTTGTGCCCCACTTTAAGTGGCTAAAGGGCAGGTCACTTTCAGGATGGGAAAGGAGAAATGGATTCTGTGAAAATACAGAGGGCTTAATCGCTATACTGCCCGTTTAGTACTGACAAAATCAGCACTGAGATCCGAGGGCTGCACTGCAAACTGGAGATGGATGAATGTGTGCCAGTATCAGCCCTTCCAGGGACATAATGGAAATAATTACTTAAGGAGAGGGAGTCGTTGCAGTTTTACTGTGATGAATCTGATCTTTCCTACGTAACTCAGGTTTTCACACAGCCAGAGACCTTCTTTGACGCTATGTGGACAAACTGTTTCATCACTAGCTTAGGAGTACGTGTGGACATTATGTATCAAAAAGCAAAGGCCAGATGCTTGAGCTTCTGGTCAACAAGCAAACTCTCTACAGTTACGTATTTTGTGTTTGCAGTGAAGTGCTATCATATTTTTACTTCAATCATGTATTTTTACTAAATCATGGTTTGACTTCAGAAGTTTTACCTGGATAAGATTTTTGCATCTCAGCCTCACATGACCTGTAAAAACACTCTGATCTTACAGAAACTGGAAGATGACTTGGAAGAGGACAAAACTTAAGAAACGTCAAAGGCACATTACAAGAGAAACTAAAATCTAAACTCAACTCCAAAAAAAAAGTAAGAAACAAATAATCACATTAATACTGGATATTCTGGCTGTCTCCTACACACAATAACGTTATTTGAGCTAAGGCACAGGCAATTAACATAACTAGTCAGGTTACAGATTAGAATGTCCAATTTGAAGACCAAACAGCAGGGAGGTCCTAGAGTTGTCTCTGAAAGTACAAATACTGCCATGCTGATTTGAGCTTACACAGACATAAAAATATAACTCTTTAAAAATCCCTTTCAAATCAAAAAATAATATTTTTAAATTCTTCAACAGTGACAACACAAATCGTAATACTTAAGCCAAGTCTGTATAAATTATCTTGGGTTTTTTTTTTTCTTTGCAAGGTGTAGAGATAAAAGGGTAATAAACTTTTGCCAAAATTTAGCTAGAACTGGGTATGTTCTGCAGTTTAGGGGTCTTAGAAAACATTCCACATCTCATGCATTGAGTCAGTTATTGTCATAGAAGGCAGCATTTTCTCAATCTTAGGCACTTAAAACCCCCACAATTGTATCAATGTTTTTGAATTAATGTCCAAAATTATCAGCATTTTGAAAGTATTTTCCATTATTGTGGAAACCTTACTTTATGTATGGGTTCTTTTAAGGTCACAGCTGGGAAATTCACCTTAGAAGCTTCTATAATCATATGGTTTTGTAAGAAGTAACTGGAAAACAAAAGGGGAAAGGGAAAAAAACACAAGAAAAATGGTTAAAAAACATATAGTTGCATCATTTAGACTGATGATTTAAGATGATTTTAAAGCAGATAAAAGGTTGTTGCCAAAAAGTAATAATTATGAAAATATTAAAAAAACCCAATGGTTTTACTTTAGAATCAAGATCCTCTCATTACCAGCTATAAGTAATTTACCACTTCTATAGTCAAGTCCTCCACCTATCATGGAATCCCTTTGATACCTTACGTTAGCTAAATGAATCTGGAAATGAAGAGATTTCAGTATTGCACACACATGGACACTGAGAAGGTGCAAGGCAAATCAAAGGGATTCACACACAAAGGGATTCAACACAATTTTGACATCAAGGGTATTAAAATCCCATGCCAGTGTCCTCAGACAAAAGTCAAACCACTTCTGTTAGCTGTAGGCTGGTTGTACAGTAACTACCTGTGAAGTCACTGACCATAAGAATACAGTGTACTCACCAGATGATGCTGTCCTTGAAGAAACAGAACAAGCCTCGGAGATATGCCAGGTCAGCGCCAGAAGAATAAAGAATGAAGCCCACGGCCGAGCCACATGACCGACAGGATAATAAATAATAAGCACTAAAAGGAGAAAGGGAAAAGTCTTCTTAAACAGAAGCTTTTGAAACCACAGATGTTGCATTTTGTGTGAGGGCATCAAACCTTCAGTTCTATTGGGGCAAAATCCAAGGCATAATAACACCTCCTCCTCAAAAAAACCCCAATATGTACAAAAATAACATGACCATAAAAAATTGGGAATGTTGTGAAAGAAGTAATCTCTCTAATAAGTTGCTATTAAGGAAGAAAATGCACATCTTATTATCACAGAGTGGTTTAGACTATTCTACTCAAACATGATTCAAATGATAAAAAACAATGCATGTGCCAGGTGAAAATTTTTTCTAATAAAACAGATTATTGCCCCATGCAGAGAGAGGGGCAAGGAAAAAAGTAAAAAAAATAGCAAGTCTCATATTGAAAAAGGTCCCAGTCTTCAGTTTGTAAAACAGCCTTTAAACATCATTTAAACAAGCTACTGGTTCTGTAAACCCCTAGATGACATTTTACATTGTTCTCATTACACTGAGTTACCAAACCTTGCTAACTGTAAGTTCATTAATAGGGCAGCACAAGTTTTTATTTTCAGTATTAAGAAAAACCAACCAATCAAAACTCACCAAAGCAAACAAAAACCCAGAGATGTTTTAAGTAAGAGACCTTTTAGGGGAGGGAAGAAAGGGATCTACAAGTTAAACTGTCTTCTACTGTACTGCTCGAATGTTTCTCTCCACCTACGGAGGTTAGGGCAGCAAAACTTGATTTCAAGTGAAAACTGCATCCCTACAAAATCTTTCTCCATCCGAAGTGTGAAACAAGTACAGAAGTCACTCGGGAGTTTGCCAAGCTCCTCAGAACCTCCCGCGCACAAGCAGGAGGAGCTCCCGGCCTTGCCGGAGCCCGGCTTTGCCCGCACGATTTACCGCCCGATGCCGGGAACTACGGGTGCTACGCACCATCCCAGGAGGGAGCCCTCGAGGCCGACCACCAAGGACTTCGCCAAGGTCACATCGCTGGTGACTTCTAAGGACAAAGAGAAAGAAACGCGCTGCAGCCGAGAGCCCCCGGACCAACCCCTGCCCAGCTGCCGCCGCCCGCACCGAGGCCCGCACGGGGCAGCGGCGCGTCCTTAGCACCCGCCGGCCCTGACGACGAGGCACTGACTGAAGCAGATGAGGACGCTGAGCCCCGGCGGCTCCCGCCCGCACAGCTGCAGCGACTCCCCCAGCACCGTCCAGCAGCCGCGGCAGTGGAACACGGCGCAGTCCTCCGGCAGCGGACCCTGCCGCCGCGGCGGCGACGCCGGCATCGCCGGCACCGCGGCTGGCGGCATGGAACACGACGACGACGACGGCGGCGGGGGAGACACGCAGGGAGTAGCGGCGGGAGCGGACGCCCGCTCCACCACGATGACCCCGCTGGATTGCGGGTCCTGCAACAGCTGTCGCAGCTGCCGCCGCACCGCCATGTCCTCCCGCCGAACGATCGAGCGCGAGACCCGCCCTCCGAACCTCGCGATTGGAGCGCTGTTCTCAGGTCTCCGTTGCCATTGGTCAGTGGCCCCGTCAATCCTCGCCGCCCGCAGCTGTTGGGTAGCGGGCCGCACCGCGCGCGCCTTTCTCTGCCGAGACCGCCTCATCGCGCTTGAAAATAAGCATGCGCCGCGGACTGCGCCGCCATTGGCCGCTCTCGCGCCTCGTCCCCCTTGGGGTACGCCCCTTCTAATGGCTCAGCCAATGGGCTGACACGGCGGGCCAGTTCGAACGGCGGGGGCGGTGCGAGCGGTGTCGGTTGTTCGGTCGGAGCTGCGGTCATGGCGCTCGTCTCACTGCAGCACCTGGAGGTGCTGAAATACGCCGAGCTCCAGCGCATCGCCAAGGCCGTGGGGCTGAGGGCCAACCTTCGGGTGAGGAGGGGGCGCCTGCGAGGGAGCGTTGCCCACGAAACTCCGGGTTCTGGGGTGCCCCTGTACGCGGCCGTGAGACGAGGGAACGCTTCCTTAGCCTCCCCGGGCTACCCTCTCCCGGGTCTGGAGCGGCGCCGGCAGCGGCACCGCCCGCGCGGTGCGGCGGTGGCTCCGCGCTGGGGCGCCCCGGGGGCTGTGCTCCCGTCCGGGATGCGGGCAGTCAGTCTGGGAGGGGGGAGCGGGGCTCCGGTGTCCCCCGGCCATCGAGAAGTGGGGGCTGCCCCTCCCCGCCCTGGTGGCTCGGCTGTTCCCCCATGCCGCAGTCCCCGCGCTGTTTGCCCCCAGTGGGGGTAGTTGTGGTTGTTTGTTTGGCTTGGGTTTTTTTGGTTAGTTTTTTTTTTTTTTTACGACTCGAAGTGGAAGGAGCAGTGACAACACAGTACTTTGACGGAGGAGAGGGCGCGTTTGGCGGTCGCGGTTAAGGCCTACAGGTTTAAGGACCCCCCAGGGGCCTGCCCGGAGCTGCAGGTGCATGAGAGACACGGCCTGGCCCTCCTGGCAGGCGCTGCCGGCAGTGGCAGAAGTCATAAAGCCTTAAAAGAAATCCACGGCTTGGGTGGACAAGGCAGCTCCCTGTCCTCACAGGACTAAAAGTTGTTCTGGGAAAATGTTAGTTGGGGGGTATTTTGATTGTTTTTATGCTGACCTTTCCACTTAGGTGTTTAAGAGTTTTTCATAGCCTGAATTATCAATGGCGTATTTTCATTGTTGTTTTATTACTATTACTGCTGAATATATGCGAGGGATGCTAAGAGTGCTTTGCATGTAGCATGGGCAAGACAGAAGCAATTCCAGAAATCTGATACAGTTTTAATTCAAGTTCAGCTGCGCTGTGGGGCTTGAAACAGTTTGCCTCATTCCTTGAACAATTAATCTGGAAAATCGGATCAGGAGGAACCTAGTTAGTGAAATTTGCCTTTGTGCCTGTCCTAGGGTGACTATGATGCCTGTATCACCAATCGTCTGTTCTGTCTGTGCTGTGTGTGTGTTCTGTACCTTTAAGACTGATCCTGAGAGGAGCAGAGAAGAAGACGCGCGCAGTTTGTTTTGGGAAAACAGTTTTCACTCCTACTCCTTCGTCATCGTCCTTGGGGGGGGTGTGTTCATCGGATGCACGGACAGCAGCAGGAGTTTTTTTTTCCTTCGCTTTGGAGTTAGTCTAGCTAGCTGAGGCAAAAAAGTTTCCTGGACTGTTTTTTTTCTTTTTCTTTTTTTCTTTCTTGGGACTGTTTAAATCTGTTCGGGACTGAAAACCCAGGGGAGCACCAGGAACTGCACCTGTGGCCCACCCCGGGCCTGGGTCTGAGGATTTTCCAGCGCCGAAGGGGACCCAGACTGATCAGAGACTGAAAGAGCTGAGCTAACACACGGCAAGGGCTTCCCTCAGTTTTGCCATCTCTTTTCGGACCAGCGAGAGGTTTTATTGTTTCATATTATTCATTCCTATGCTTGTGGGCAGCTTGTTTGTTAAATAAATAGTTTTTTCCACTTTTCTCTGAGGAAGTTCTTTTCCTGGACCGACTGGGGGAGGGGCCATTTAGGTTTTTCTCTCCCGAGGAACCCCCATTTGGAGGTTTCCTCCCAAATTTGCCCTAAACCAGGACAGTGCCTCTGTGGAAAATGTGCTGCGTATTTACCTGTGGCCTTAGGCACTTTCTCTATTTGACTGACTTGAACTACGACCTAGGTATGCCTTATTCTGTTGGATTGAGGAAATGTTCTGGTTGTTTGCTGGATGAGTTTCTAGGATGCAGGTTGGGCTTACGCAGTTCTTCAATGATGTAATGGACTGGTTCATGTCTTGTTTTGATTTCTCTTCAGGCAGACAAATTGTTGGAATCATTGAAGCAACACTTTGAAGGGACAAAAGAAGAAAGCGAAAATATGGTAATGGATAATAAATCAGCCATTGTTTTTAAGAAATGTAAACCTTAATTTGTATCCCATAGAGCGGGGCATGTGCTGAAGAGTGTTTTGGACCATGATGGGAACTGTAATAGGAATACCTTTTTCTTCTTAGTGCCCTTAGTTTGAAGTACTTGTGTACTGACAGAAATAGATATGCTGATGCTAGTTTTTAAACGACCTCACTGTCTGAGAGCTGATTTCCTTTCAGCTGCCAAAATTAACAATGTATTTTTCAGCATCAGTACAAAAGTATTCTCTGTGAACAATAACATTTAATTTCCATTGAACAAATCTTAATTCTTGCATGTTTGGCTCCAGACATTATTCAGTACCAAGTATAAAAACACTTTATTCATTTTGCATGCCTAAATTAGGGGAGCTAGATACTAATTGGAAAGTGTTTTGCAGCTACTACAATTTATTTCCACTATAATGAAAGCAATACAGTTGTGCTACTTTCTTTATTTGCCTCTTAGTGTATTGTTTTCTTAACTTTTTATTAAGTTTTCTGTAAGCTGAATTATTTTGTTGAGTGTGGCAATGATTTTGAAGTTTTTGATTGAAGTAATTTGTTCTCTGCTTTTTCTAAAGTACATCTCCCTTTAAGTGCAAAAGTCGTCTTTAAAGGTCTCAGGAACTGGTGTAAACCTTGTCAGCTTTTTAAAATTTTTCACGAGCAGGAAAGGAGCCCTGTTTTTATTGGTGAAGAGTATTCCACAAATGCACTAATGTGGGATGGTCATGGCATCATGCAAGTCAGGTTTCAAATATAAAATATTAGGCTTTTATAATATTTTTGAAATGAAATATGATAAACCAATCATAGAAATTGTATTTAAAGTCGCCAAACAATGAGCTTTGATGCTTAGGGGATAGTGCTAGATCATGCCAGTTTCTCGATTACTATGCTGCTACGTGGCATGCTGCTGTTTATCCTCTGTGTAAAGTACTTTTTTCAATAATAAAATTGAAACTGTCTCTGGAGTATTTAACTTACATTTGTGTCAGATATTTTCCAGTTATAGTATTTTTCTGCTACAGGGTCCTGTAAAGAGTGCATCTCCTTCCATTAAATCGGATGAACTGAGCAATCAGGAGGAAATTATATCTGAATCAGTGTGTTTCATTACAAAAAGACGCGGTAACGATAAGAAAATGACCAGAAAAAAGAGGAATTCCCATGAGGAAACTAATACTGGTGAAGAAAACCCAGTGCTTTTTGATGAGAATCAGGTGATTTGCATTGCATGCTTTTGTGTGCTGATTGTCCTCCCTTCTTGTGAGCATAATTTAAGCACATTTGATTTCTTTTCAATCACCAATTATAGATGGTATGTGCTTATATATGTGTGTTTGTGTGTGTATAGACACATATAAAAATTCATATGCAAGCATTCTGGTCTTTTGGATTGAGTGTTGTCTATCTGTGCACTGTGCCACAATAAACAGACATTGCTAGTCATTGCTTCAAGAAAATAAATTCCTCTAAGAAATATACAATTCCAAACACTTTATCTGAATGTAGGACTGCTTTCACTAGTTCATTGTAGTATTCTGAATCTAAGGCTAGTTTCAGAATTTATTTAAAATAAGGCTCTTCTCGCTTTTTTGATACAGAAAAAAATTATCAGAAATTGCACAATTGCCTAAACCTCATATTCATTTATTGTGATGGTTGTGTGACTGAGGGAAAGAAAGTTTCCAGGTGAGATGGAGGTAGATTTATTTTTCTTGAGTTACAAGGAGTAGGTAAACTAAGAACTGACTGAGAGACTTTTATTTTCAGAGGTAGAGGAGGGAAATGAGAAAATGAGGAAGTGTTAGTCTTTTAGTGTTAGAGAACTGTACAGTAAAAAAAATACAACAGTAAAAAGTAACATCCCCGGTGAATTTATTTTTACTTGCAAATAATTAAATTTTATCAACAAAGGCAATTTTATACTAAAATGTGAGAGCTATGCAGGTCAACACTTTTTAATATATCTAAATTTGTGAAGTGACAGGGTAAGTATTTTACAGGTTAATTCAGTTTGGACTTCAGAAAATCTCTTGCTCAATCTCCCAACTGAAGCAAATTCAGCTATGAGGTTAGCGCACAGTGCTTTAGGCTTTATCCAATCTGATATTGAAAACCCTTGAGGATGAAAGTTGTGCACCTCTCTGGGCAATCTCTTCCACTGACTCACTGTTCTTACAATAAGAGCCTTTCTTTATTTCCTGTTGGAACAAACAGTTAAACGAAGTATGTTGAAGTTGCAGGTGCATTCTGAAATGAAAGAAAATGAAGTGCCTCAGGATGAGCACAAAAAGGGACAGAAGGTATTACAAAACAAAAACCAAATAACCCAAGAGGGAGCTATTGAGAATCCAGGGGTGGGTGCTGGACAGAAGAAACGAACAAAGGCGGCTTCTACTAAAGGCAGGGGAGAACAACGTAAGTAGAAAATTGGATAAAAGTAACTTTAATTTGTGCTACTTAGGATAACCAAAAGATAATTTTATTCTGTCTTCAAAGATTTTTGTGGCATGTCTGTTGATCAGTACCTTGTTTTGGGAATACCAGAAGAAAATTGGTCTGGTTTGAGTTTGTGTTCCTTGTTTACCATATTGTAATACAAATCCACAAATTCTGTAGTGCAGAAATTTTGCTGGGGATCTGTTGAGTAAGATACACACCTGCATTTGCTCTGTTAGGCTCAGTGTATGTAGTCTGTAAGTTTATTGTGGATATTCTTATTGTTCCATAGAAATTACAAGGACTGTATCTTATGGGAGACCACCAATAATTTTGAACTAACTCAAAAATGTGTGTTTTTCTATGAAGGTTGGTTTTAAAAACAAAAGCAATAGGGGCAATAGGGTATGTGGGGGATGCTGGGGTTGAGGCAGCACTCATCCTGACCATTGGTACAGTGCTCATCTCTTCCTATAGCTGTAGTAACAAGTGTCTGCGTTTAATATTGACAAATTGATTTTTCAACAATTATTTTTAACTGCACACCAGTATTTGTTTCCAATAAGGATTTCTTTCTATATACTTAAGTCATCTAAGTTTACTTTTGAGGGGATGTGAATGACCAGAAATGCAAGTGTTTGCTGTTGATATGCAAATGCTGAACTTGATGTAAAGTCTTTACCTGATTTTTTTCTCAAGAAAATTAATCATTAAAATGTGAACGTGAGCTTATTACTATACCTGAGAGCAGAGATGAAAAAAATAACTTGGACTCTGTATGTAAATAAGGCAGTGGCAAAAAGGTTGGTCAAAAGCTATTTCTTCTTTAGTATCAACATTTAAAAGAACACTGATTGAGGCCTGTGAGTTTAAAGTTTTTGTTTACCACAAGCACAGTTCTCTGGTAAACTTTCCCTGAAAAATATTTTACTATTATAAGATACTAACCTAATAGGCCTTTAGGATTCATGCTGGGCTTGTGGTTTGCCAAGATGTATTATTACTGAAAAAACAATTAAAACACTTTTGAGAGACTTAGAACGTACCTATTCCAGCCGGTTTTATTCCTCAAAACCTAAATCCACTTTGAAGTGATAAAGTGTGTTTTGAAACAAACATTGGAACAATATTTAAAACCAGTGTGGTTACTTTAAATCATCTTCCAGGAGCTGTAATGATTTTGTCTAATCTTATTGTCCCAGGTAACGCTCATCCTGCAGGAGGGAAGATCCCTTTATGTGAAGGCAGCGCATCTAGGTCTGTAAGAATAGGAACGACAGCTACCACACCAAGTAAGAGAACCAACCATCTCCAGAAAAAAATGTGTTGTAAAGGGACACTTGACTTAGCTTTTTACAATTCAAATTTCTGTTCCTTCTCAAATAAAAGAATATCCTCTCTTTAAAAAGCAAGCAAACAAAAAAAATTTCCCAAATGTTACATTTCAAGGTGCATATTCCAGCTTGTAAATTCATAGTAGGAAATGACAGGCATGTATGTTAAAAAAATTGGTTTATTGAACGTTTTGGTGACTTTTTGATATAGTACTTGCATTAATGATTTTCAAAGAACAGGAGCACATATATGCTATTATTCCTGCTTATTTAGTTTTCACTTTATAAATGCTATGGTTGTCCTGTACTAGAGTATATTAGCTCATGCTCATCACTTCTTAAGATGTGTTAAATCATTTCAAATGTAGAGGTATTTATTGTTTTCTTTAACTGCAGAATTTGGGGGTTGGGTTAGATGATCTTTAAAGGCCCCTTCCAACCCACACCATGCTTCTATGATCCTCCAGATTATCAGGTAGCCGGTGAAATAGATTCTTCTGGTCCTGTTTGGTCAGCTGTGTCTACAGCCTTTAATTAGAGGCATGTGTTGACTTCTTAGAGGCCATACCAATAGGCGTCACAAAATCCTCCTATTAAGTACTAAACTTCCTTAGAACCATATCTGATCTGTGAATCTTCTTATATTTGGAATTTCTTAGACTTTAAAAAGTTGCACGAGGCTCAATTCAAGAAAATGGAATCTATTGATGACTACGTTGAGAGGAAAAAAAAACTGAATGAAAATTGCAGCGCAGTCAAGGTAAGAGATAACACAGGAAGATACCCATTGTAGGCATATTCATTTATTTCCAGGGCCTTTCTGTAAAAGTCTTACCAGGTCTCTTTAGATTGGCAAGTAGCTGGTCATGTGAACACACAGCGGAATGTTAAAACCAATGAAATTTAACTGTAGTCCTATATAATTAGTTATATATATTTATTTGTATATAACTTATAGAGCTATACAAGTTTTTACATGTTAACAGTGTACAGCTGTAGAAATCAACAACTAACTTGCTGTTTCTAAGTAAAAATAATCGTCACAATTACTTTTGTGAAAGATCCCCTGGAACTTTAGTTCACAACTGCTTGAATTGCTCCAAAATCTAACCAAGGGGATAGGTTATTTTTCAAGGAGCAGGAATTAAATATTAAGTTTCTCTTTTGTGCCTGAATTGTTATCCAATGGCTGCATATGATTTTCCTTAAAAATACATACAATATGTGTTGTTCTCAGTTCTTGTATTTCACCCTCATGTGGGTGAATGCTGCTAACAGGCCTCTCACAAAGTGCAGTAGAGCCTAAAAAAAGTGACAGTAATGTATCAATTAATGTATGAATGAATATGTCAATGGCCATAGAATCATTCAGGTCAGTTACTCTAGCACTGCCAGGTCCATATCAAACAGTAACAATGAATGAAACTCCTGAACACTACATTGATTTTTTAAATTACATATATGGTATCAATGTATACTTCAGACAAATTACTATTTGCAGGTGCTGACCAGAAAATCAACTTCCTTAAGAGCATCAGAAAAAGACACTCCATATTCTAAGGTATGTGTTGTCAGGTCAATTTAATAATGATAAAAATACTTACATTTAAAATATGCTTTTACAAAGGAAAAAAAGGGAGTAAACTGAAGAGGTCATATGCTTCTGATTCACTGTGTATTTTTCCTTCCTCTTGGCTGCTTTATAGACAGATTTTCAGCAGAGTCTGGTAACTCAGAATTTGCTTTTCCCTAGAAACGAGGAAGTGGCAAAAGATTTTTATTCAGCCCAAATCCAGAAAGAGGCAGATTCTCCCACACCTGCACTCCCAGTAACCTCCGGCGCTCACCGCGCAATTCTCTGAATGCTGCTAATCGGAGTATTTTATCCCAGAAATCTTCGTTTCATCCTTCTGTGCTTTCCACATCCAAAATGAATGTCAGGTAAAAAAGAACAAACCAAAGCTACCAGCAAGCCATTTGATAAGATATGCATGAAATAATCAACACTGACTGTGATTTTATTACATTATTTCTCTTCCAAACATGAACTATGCAAGACTAATTCTGATTACTAACTTTTAGCCTGGCTTTGTGGGTGGTTTAAGCCTCACTGTGCTGTTACTGTCTTCTTTCTTCATTTTTACATCTGTTAGAAGAATCTCAAATCCTGGCTTTCATTTTGCTAAAGTCAAATGATTGCAAAATCAAGCAAATTATTTTTCTTCTGTTACTCTGTTCAGTTTTCTATTTTGCCAGGCAACATAATAGTTTCTGTTTATCTGAATTAATTTATATGTAAATTTTTAATATCAGAACTCTCTTCAGTATTCCAGGTGTCTTGCAATGGTTTTTAGGTACTTTGTTCCTTTTGCCCTCTACTTCCCCTCCCCTTCAGTGTCACAACAGGGGTCCTCTTGTGATTGACTACTGTAAGCAGATCGTTTCTAGCAGATGGGCACCAAGCTGACACCATAAGTCATGAGGAACTGCTAAATGAATGAACTCGTACTTGTTTCCTTTTAGAACACAGTGTGTATGTTACTAATTCTCTGTTAGTGTTAATACATCATGAACTTCTGTTATCAGTATGTTTTATTCACTTCTTAATAATTTTCCTAAAGTTTTGATCAAGAAACATTTTAAAAGAAGGAATTAAAAGGACAGTCTCTATGGTATCCTATTGGTAAATGTCCTTTTGCTTGGATTTCTAGTTAAAGCTTTTATTTCTATTATTTCTTTGTTGATTTCTAACTATTATACTAATGTTGACTTTAATCAGCTTCCTAAAGTTTCCACAGTGACTGAAGTTCTGATTAGATATTCTCCCTTTGCTAACAATACACAGTTGTTCACAGGCCTTGGTTGTGTTACTTTCTTTGATGACCTTCACTTTTCAACTTCTGCATGCCAAGATTGTGGCTGCTGGGGCTTTTTTTTGTCCCTGACCTAAAGTGCGTGTAGGATTGTTGTTTTTAACTCTGATAATGCAGCTTCTCATATTGGTGTCTGATAATACATAATTATGTGACTTTGAAATGCAGGTCTTCTGCTGTTCAAATGTCAAAATCAAGTTTACAAACCTTAGTGGCTTTGTTTTTATTTTAAATCTCCTCTTTTTGATTCCAATAGGTAACAAATGTAAAAAATACACTGCCTCTAGTGTCCTCTTGGATGAGCTTGGATGTCTTCACTGCAGCCCTAACTGATTTCTAGCAATATATCAACCAAAACATTACTTTCACAATTTGCTTCTGAAATTCCATTCGTCCAAAGTGGGACTGTGGTGGACCTTGCAAGCTGTACTGCATCATAAACTTGCTTGCCCATAAAAACTGTTTTCTTCGACATTTACTCCCTTTCTAAATCTTGCAAGCTTATAGCTTATTGTCAGTAGCTTTTTGCAAGATTTTGAATTTTATGCATGTACACATGTATAAATAATCATAGGTATTCATTAAAAATGTGTATATACACACACATACATATAGAATGTGTGTGTCTTGGTATGCAGATAACTTATGTGTTTCAAAACTCTCAGCTTCTTCCTCTTGTAAGTCTTTAAGGTCTAGCATTCTGTTAGTTGTCTTTCAGTTTTTCTTAATGTGAATTTTAAACCTAATGAAATGCTTTACTCCAGAATCCAGATCTAAAGTAAATCATTGCTGTTGGTGAAGAAATCTCTAGCTTATTGCATCCAAATATATTTGCTTTTCAAAATAATAAGAAAGGCAGTTCTTTGTAATTTCTAATATTACTGACTGCTGTTGATGCTGGCTTGAAACTTGAAGCATTATACCAGCAAGGTATTTTAGTACAGTTTTTATATGTATTGTGAACATCTTTCATACAGTAAATCTTTCTACCTGTAATAAAAGTAGAATGCAGAACCTTCTATATTCTGGCACACTGCTTACATTCCTTGGAGGTGACTAAATTTGTCTTCATGTTTCTAAAACCTTTCAGGTTCTCGGAAGCCACAAAAGATAATGAGCACAAACGCTCTCTTACCAAGACTCCATCTAGAATGTCTCCACACATGGAGATCTGCACACCTGACACTCAAAAGAGCTGCAAATTAATAAGTCAGAAGAACAGTAAGGGAAATGCAAGAAATAATGATCTGACTGCATCAAAGGGTAAAGTGGACGGTGAATATTTGGCTCTTTCAGATAAAGACTTTTGTCTTACTGAATTACTATGCAAGTTTTTTGCAATCAAATGCCATGTAGATCCAGGTTTTAATTTAATTCTCTAATTTATGACTAGTTCTTCAGAAACTGCAGTAGTTTCTTTATTTCATTTGTTTTCCAGTGGTTTGGCTGAAATGTTTAGGTGCCATGACTTAGACATGTATTACCCAGCTACCTACAGAAAAGAGGATAGAAAATCTTCTAGACCTTTAGGGACTACACAGCAAAAGATTCATAGAGCAGATACAGGGACAACCCCGTCTGCACAGAGAGGAATTCCTGACACCTTCTCAGATGTCTCATTCTCCTTGTGGGGTTAGCATGCATCAGAATTCTAGCTGTGCTTTAGGACAACCCATTATCAGCTTCAGCACCCTGACCAGCTCAGGAACTAAAATTAAGAAAAATCAGGAGTCTTCCGATTACTAACAATCTCTGCAGCAGCACAGCTCTGCTATCCAGCCATTGATACCCTTAGCATCACAGGCATATTTGCACAGGTCAAGAACCCAGAGCTTCCTGGTTTGCTGTATAATAACATTGATAGTTTTAAGGGGCAAGCAAAGTTCCATGCTGAAAGCTGGCCTGTTCTGAAGGAATGCTTCTTTGTTTAACGTGAAAAACCACTCAGTTCCAAATAGGCATAGAAGAAACACAATTTGCCTTGAAGGACTAGAAAAACACATGGGATTGTATGTGCTCTTCCATAGTATAATCATAGCTAAAGGGCCAAGTACTCTACAACTCTTGCCCTCTCTAATTTCATGTGAGCTGTGTTTGTGCAATTCTATCTTTAGAGGTAGCAGCAGGGGCATTTAATGGCTCTTTGCTCTTGGTAATTGTAGTTTGGTCTTCACAGGCACTTTCCAACTTTCTGTGTACATTGGTGCTCTTGCTACTCTAATTATGGTATCTTGATGCCTTTTGTAGTTCTTACCCCCTTCAAGTTTGGAGCTCAACCTGCAGAACCCACAAGTGGAAAGAAGACATTTGATCTCAAAGCAAGTCTCTCTCGGCCACTTCGCTATCAGCCACACAAAGGTACCGTGACCCTGTGCACGCTGTGTTGGTCACGCCCCTTACACCCAGCTGCTCCTCCTACAGGGGTGCATTGATACCAAACAGCGAGGGCAAAGTTTACAGTCTCTTTTCCTGGCCCTTTTCCTTTTTCTCTGGGTTCCCACACAGTCTGATGTTAAATTTCTTCATAATATATGCTTTAAGAGCCTCCCTACTGAAGATTAAGATTTTGTTACCAAAAGCCCATAAGTATAAGATTAAATATCCTTGTATTCCACTGAATAAATGTATGTACAGGAAATATGAAATATTCATTACACAATGGGTTTTTTAATCTCACTTGAGACGCTGAACTTTGCATGGTGAGTGTTACTTCTAAGTACAGTCACCTGTTACTACCTACAGAAGAATTACTTGTAGGGAATGGGCTGGTGAAACTGATAGTACAGCCTAAAGAGGCATTTCATCTTCAAGGCAACCAGCAAGAAACAGGCTAGCTAGGATAAATTCATGATAAGAAGTTAAGAACACAATTACTAAACTATTAATCTAGTCTCTCTTTTTGCCCCTAATTTGTAGGACGACTGAAACCATGGGGAGAATTTAAAGAAAATGCTATTCTCAGTAAATCTGGTGGTAGCAATATCTGTTCACATAGGAAAGATTACAAACAGCCACATCTCCAGACAAGGTTAGTACACCACGTGTCTTTTTATGAATAGTGTTACTTAAAATAATGTGATTCATTCTTCTTCTTAGGATTTAAATGTAGTTTTGGAAAGAATACTTTTGTATTAAAGCCATTTTTCCTTCCAATAACTGTTCAGTTTTGGGAAGAAACAAAAAATGCTCTTCTGAATTTGTTGACTTTTTTTCTATGAAAGGTAATAGTGCCAGAGTTCAGAGATTTATCTTAATCTTGGAAGAAGCTGTCAATATTGACAAGCTGTTACCTTGAGTGTTAGACCTGTGTGTCTGAGAGAAGTATTTGCCTGAATATTTGGGTTCAGTCCATAATTGTACTGTTATCTCTACCTATGGCAAAGGCAGCACACTGATTAAACTTGTGTTAAGCTGGGATCAGTTTCAGATTCCTTTGGTTGCTTGTGTCTCTACCTCTAATAAAACTTGACGTGGTCTCTTTTTCTCCTCCAGGGAAGAAAGGCGCGAGATGCTTGAGCAAGACAGAAAGAAGAAAAAGGCTCACACTCTTGGAAAACGTAGAGGCCTGTCTGCATGTTAGGGCAAATAAGAAGTACCCAAGACATGACTGTAAATATTGTTCCTCTCATGTAAAGGCTTGTGCTGTCTGTGTATGGTTCATGTTGCTATTAGCTAGTGGAATCCATAGAGCAATTAATGAGACCTTGTAATGTGCCCTGAGCATAATGTTTCTGTGATCCATTTCTCCACTGAGATGAGATTTCTAAACTTTCAGGGGCTTAGAACCCTTGTTGCTTCATAGTATTTTCATTTAACTAACTTACTTGACTAAAAGTTGTTAAAGAAGAAAATATAAATGGAAGAAAGATGCTCAAGAAGCCTCCTTGCAACTTAGTGTAGACTTGTGGATCAGAATACACTTCTTGTATGCTAGAATGCAGACTTTGGATAGCAAGCTTCAAAATGACCAGAGCTGGAAGTACCTGCTTGCCCTGTTCTCCAGATCAATCCTTAAATTTTCTAAGTTACAGCAATTATTCAGCATTTCTAATTGCATCCTTATGGAATAGAATTTCAGAGAAGAAAAAATATGCAAGCTCTGTGGAAAACTACTGCAGACCGTAACTGTAAACTTAACTTTCTAAAAAAACTCTCTTGCTTGTCACCTCTAAGATGCCTAAAAGAGGTTATAATAGTGTTGATGCACATTCAATAGCTTGGTTTTAAAAGCAGTTGTTGTTTTGATATTAAAAAAATACATAGAAAAATTGTCTGGATTTGTTAGGGATAGAACTAGAAAGGTAATTTAGCAGTCGTAATCTCAGTTATAAAAGCATTTCTTTTAAATAAATTTAACGGGGGAAATATTTTGATGTGTCCTGTTTATCACTGGCCTTATCCTTTAATACAGTACATGTAACTGCTTCCTCACTGTAGCACTCTTTGTTCACACTTGTATTTACTGCTGTGTTTTCCTGTGCCAAGTTTTCCTCACCAACTCACCTGCCTCCCACTCCATGTAAGATGTTTGCTCTGGTATCTTTAGAAACAATAACCCTCATCCTTCTTCTGCAGTTAAGCTGTTGAATTCTGTGCAACAGGAAAATGATAGTACAAGATCGTGTTTCAGCTTGCTTCATTGTGGTCTCTTCCATATAAAATACAGGTACACTTAATGTTTCTACAGTATACTTGAAGAAGGTCAGTGTGGGTGGAGGAGGTCGGTGCTTTGATTACTTAAATTTATTAAACTGGATTTCTCTGAAAAAGGGAGGTTTTAAGGTTCTGTGCCACCAGTTGAGGCTGTGAATTCTTGCAACACAGCTGAGTCAGGCCGACTGCACAGAGCAGAAGTGGGATCTGCTCTGCCCTGTCAAGGTGCTAAGTAAGCCAAGCTGTGCCTCCTCAGGAAGCAGAGCTGGGGCTTTCCTCCCAGCCCTCCTTTGGAGCATTACTTCTTTCTGACAACCCTGGCTCTGTAACATTGTAGGATTATCCTCTACAGCTCTAAAGGAAAAGTCAAGCCTGCTGCTTGGTTCCATTTTGGCAGTGGCAGCTTTTTCTTTTTTTAGCTATCTAGAGGAGCCAAAGCTAAAGGTTGAAGTACTTCTGCCTTTTCCACTTCTGGTGCTGCTCTTTGTACATTTCAATAGCTGAGTCACACTTAAGCACCAGTCCTCAGAGTATTACCTCTCATACCCTTTTCAGTTTAAAACTAGCAGATCCAAGTCTTTTACAATTGTAAACAAATGACATAACGTAGAAAATGAAAGTGTTGGATAAAAAGAGAACAACAAACTCATTAAATACTTTTATTTCAGTAAAGGTCAGGACAGAAGCCAAAACTTATCCAGGGAAGAGTTAGTGCTTTGTGAGAACATCACAACTGCTCTCAGGCTACACTGCAGTCTGTCTATGTACAATCTCGCCAGGCTTCTGTATTTGGGAGTTCAAGCGTGCCAGTGGTGTCACACTTAACGCACTTATCTCTTTAATGTTTACATAGGCTCTTCAAGTTGTTAAAAACCACGTGCTAAGAAGTATTTTATAAAAATAAACCAAATATCTGAAGAATTTTCCAAAGGACACTAGTCCAACTTAGACTGGAGTATTCTTGTCATATGTTTCGTAGGCAAACTCTTCTGTGTGAGCTCTGTCGTTTAGCAGACCAATAAAATCAATCTCCAGCTGGAATGGACCATCTACTTTATCTCCAATGGTGAATCCAAGGGTTCTAACCTAATTAAAAGACAGAGAGGGTAGAACAGTATTTGTAACATTGCAATCAAACTCAGTTCTATCTCCCACTTCTGTATTTTAACACACCAGTCAGCCATCTTCTTTAAACTGGTATTTGTTCAAACTGCAGCAGCATTTTTTAAGGCTTGAACTCTTCACTACCCCATTTTCAATACAGACCGCAGTGGAAATGACTCCACATTTGCCTTTATACCACTGTGTTAATAAACCCTTGATTTAAAATGGCCAGAGTCTAAAGCAACAGTTACTTTTATCCTGCATGGTTTGTGTACAGCCACTTTCACCACAATTGGGTTTCTAAACACATTTTCGTACAGTCACAATTCTTTCACGAATGGGAAAAACAAAGATGCAATTAAGGATGGAAGGGATCATCCTAGATAAAGTGATACACAATCTACTCAGTGAAAACACCCAACCAGACATTTTACAACTTAAAATTAAGTTGGCATGAAACTTAATTACTGAGTTTAATAGTAAGATGAGGTTCTTAGCCACAGTTTTCCAATTAGAATAATGTTCTTAAATATGAGAACAAATCTGTGCAGGTCAGGCGTGCTTTCTGTTCTTCTGTGGCTTGCAGGAATCCTTCCTCAGCTCTCACAGGTTACAGAACACCTCCGTTGTTTACAGCTCAGTCAACTCACCAATGCAGGTCACCTCATGAACTGAGCTGCCCCAAAGCCCTGCTGGAAGTGCAGCTCTGAGCAGGGCCCGTGATTTTAAGGACTGCTCTAAGTGCAGGAAAATAATACGTTGGATGTGTCACATGAATCCATGTGGACTGAGTCTAAATATATATTGCAAATATATGCTAAATATCTAACAGAAAAAAGCTAGATGAATGCACTGACACTCTGGACTTTTCTAAAGCTTTCAATGCTATTCCCTCCCCAACAGCAAGCTCTACAAGTAGCCCCTTGGCTTTTGGAGCCCAGAAAGTTTTTAAAGCTCCTTTTTTCCAAATCACATTGTTACAGATAATCTACAGGAGTCATCTAAACTCTGCTCTGAAGAATCTATTCCTTTGCAAGCCCTAGATACAGTGAATGTTTCTTGCCTTTTTTATTCCTATTTAACAGTTATTTTCTACCTTTCCAGGTTCCTAGGAAAACATACATTAGTACTATAAGGGCCACTCATTTAAGAGTTGGACTTGATGGTCCCTGTGGGTCCCGTCCAACTCCAGATATTCTGTGTGTGACCAAGACATTTTACTAAGATTTCTTAAACTACCTTCACACTGCTTCCCTGATTTTTGGGTTTCTTTAAAATATGTTAGTAAAATTACACTGCTAGTGCATAATTTTTACTATCAAATGCTACACATAAAATGATCAAGTACTGACTTGTCCCTTTAACTCCTAGTAAATATTTTTAAATACCCCATATACAACTTTATGTTTTCATTTACCACACATGAGAATAAGTACCTTATAACATGAAGAGACCCTTCCACTACAAATTCACAAACATTAGAGAATTTGTAAATTATCTATATCAGGCCAATATCATCTCGAAGGAAATTCTGAATTTCTTACAGAGTAATTGTGTGTTCCTTATATCGCCTTTTCAAATGAAATTTCAAACAAAGGCGACAGAAAACTTGCCTTGTCTAACCAGACAGGATGCTGGTTATCCTGGACTCTTCCCCGACTGGAGAAAAAGAATTTGGAGAATGGAATCTGACATAAACAAAACAAAACAAAATCAGACTTTAGTGTCACCAGTATATAAAACAGAAACCTAGGGGAAAGAAAATAACGTGTTAGTCAAGTAACACTCTGCTGTATCCGGTATTAGCATTAGTTGGCTACATAAAACTGGCACAAAGAAATGGCCACATTAACCCTTTCAAGTGGCCACTCACAGCCAGCTGCAGGCATCACACAGGAGCATCCCCTGTCAGGACACCATGGAAGGCTGCAGCACACAAGGTGGCTGTTTACATCAGGATTATCTCCTTCCAATAACATGAAAACATAAAGCAGAAATTGCTGTAAAGTCCAGCATGGGTGCACAGCTCGCTGTACCCAGGCTGTGGATTTCACAGTGCAAACTTTGTACTCAGACATCAGTACCCCTAGCAGAGCACTTCAGGATAATGTAAAAATTTCTTTGAAAGAAGTGGGAGCAAGAAAGCAGGGCTGGCTGGTGGCTGGTGAGAGGAAAACATCCAAGCCAGCAATGACACTCCAACTTCCACCCTCCTGACTCCTCATCTGTGAAACAGCAGGCAGTTCCCACATGATTGGACAATGTTATCACGGAGCACTGAATACTAATGTCAAAGGATGTGCAAACCTCCCTATTGTTGTCATCATCATCAGACAATTACAAAAGATCCCGAAGTTGCACCAGAAAAGTGCTGTAAAAATATTATTCACACTTCTTAAAAATATTATTCGTCAAGGGTCACAAATGACAAACCCCCAACTCCTGAGTCTGACTGACTCCAAAGAGGCTGGTGAGTTAAGCAAATCCTGTTGCATGGAACAAATCCTACATCAGCCTACACCCATCTGTATTACAGATAAAATGGTTATCACAGAGAACATTCCAGGCAACACCTGCTAAGTTTCAATTGCTGCTCTATGCTATTACTCCAGTAAGGGCCAACAGCAGGCATTCAGAGGAACTTTCAGTGGATCGATTCTTTAACACAATTGACACGGTGTGCCCTCCCCCAGTCCAGTTTTGGGAACTCCCAAGCCAAAAGTACACATGGAGTGGACAGCAACAGAAACAGGGAATGTTGGAAGAATTCCCCTTCCCATGTTTTGGCCAGGACCTCAAGACAGTCTCACTGGTTTGAAAGATCCATTATCTCACCTTTATTTCCTCCCAGTAGGGGCCTCCTCGGGTGAACATGAAGTAGCTGTAGAGGTCGTCCTTTTGATGAGAGAAGTAAGGGTCTGTATAAATGTTCACCATCCAAGGTCTGCCATCACCACGGACACGTAAATACAGAGTGTTGAAGTTTGACCAGTCATAATACTTCTTCCTGTTAAAAGATCCCTACAAATTATTGATAAATGGAATTATTCCTCCTTAATAGAGGGACATTTTCATTATGAGAAACAGAACACTGTTGCTTTGATCACTGCCCTTGTTATTATGTCAGATATTATCTACTGTAACACAGTGAACGCAGCTACTCTGTCGTCACCCCGGCTGCTGAGCTCACTGAATTTCCTTCAGCACGATATTAGAGACCACAAATTGCAATATTGCCACTCTGAGGACTCACACTTTCATTATAAGCCACAATCTTGTAACTATCAGAAATCAGATCCTAGGACTGAATTCCTTAACAGGCAAGTACACAAATGCTACAGTGATAGAACAGCACTTATGTAGTTCACTAAGTTTAATATTCTGTGCTCAGTTCTAGATAATTCAGAAGTGATGACAGGAAATTGCAGCAGGGAAATAATTTATCCCCTTTGATAACTTCCTGACTGAAGGCTAATGAACACTGGGAGCATTTAACATTTTCCAACTTTTTTTTTTCATTAACTGTGTAAAATAATAAGATTGCAAGCCTGTTTAATTCTTTATTGCATTTTTTCAAAGATGTGAAAAATCCTGATGTTGTCATTTGCATAATGGCATATCCACGAGTCTTCAGAGTGTCATACTGAGGTCACTTGGAGCAATAAGGGGCAGGGTCATTCTTGGCCAGAATTGCCAAGAAGTCAAAATTAGCACCAAAAATTCAGATGGTTCCCCTTTATTTTACAGCACTATTATGGTTACCTATCAGCCATCATTCTACCAACTCACAGAATAAGTAGATTATGAATATATAAATATAAGGCCTGGAGCTTCCTGATTTTATGGTTTTAACAGATTTGAGCCTTTCTACTTAAATGAAGATGGGACTGATACACTCCACTACTTCAGAGTTAGGAAGTGAAAGCTTGAGTCACATTTGCACAAGGCAGTAGCAGTCCTGAGAATTTAACTCAGACAAGACTCCACTTGTCATTACACTCATCTGATCCAATGTCACCATTTTAATCATTTATTCATATGTCTCTCATTTACCCATTGATTTTCCTTACTCGTATTCTCTGCTCCCCAAGATTCTGCCCCAGAAATTACTTCACCTGAGTACTTGTGTCAAGACACAAACAACAGAACACATTAAATATTTAAGGATTTTATCCAGTACGTGAAAATGTTGCTTTGCTTTTAAAGGTGCTTAGAAATAAGGGGTGAAACAAGCGGTATCCATGTTAAGCACACCCATTTCTGGTTCTATTTTGCTCAATTCTGAGCTATCAAAGACTTGTGTCTCACTTTTTCTGATGTACAGTAGGAGGCAGACCTTTAAAAAGTACATTTCAAAGCATTGTTTTCTGTTTCTGTGAGAAAATGGGTTCATTCACCCTAACCAAGTCTGATGAACAGACCAAGTTAAAGCCCAGAAAATTCTTACTTATGACACATTCAATTAACTTCAAATTTAGAAAGATGTCTATTTAATGATATCAATTTTGGATATAAAGATTCATTCCAGACCCTACATTGTAAGGATGCTGCAAACAGGTCTGTCTGTTATACATAAGTAAATGATCAAATATGTATTACTCCTTTTCTAAGAAAGGAAAACAAAATCCAAGAAAAAATTTAAGTTCCTTCCAGATCAAAGCAGGCACAGCAGCAACTACATCTCTGAGAGAAAATGCAGCACTCCTGAAAGTGATCAGCAGTGAAGAGCAGCCACTTGCTGTCACTGGGATTCTACAAACACCCTCAGATCCAGCAGCAGAAGCTGTGCAAACACAGAGCTGTACTCACCACTGCTGGTTTGGATCTCATGCTGCAATATCCACTGTATTTTGTCTCCCCATCACGAGGTACTTCTGTATTGAGGGTTCCATACAGCAGAGCAGCCTGGTTATTCCTACCCAATTTGATGTAAGCTTTACTCTTCCCTCCAATCTCCACATCAGAGGAAATAACCCATTTATTTAAATCTTCTTGGCTCCTAAACTGCCACAACACCCTTGTCTGTTCCAACACGTGCTGCCTTAACGCATGGCCCCCAGGTCCTTGTAAGAAATCTTTGCTTTCCTCCTTCAGCAAGCTTAGCTGAGTCTTCAGGTGATCAATGCTCTTCTTAAAGCTGAAATCAACATTCTGCCAAGACAGCTTTTTCTTAGGCTCTGCCCCTGGCCTCCTGTAGCTGCTGTAGGATTTGGAATTGCTGAGAAGAGGCCCCAGGAAGGAGAGCAAAGCTCTGTGCCTGCAGCACCCACCGTGGAAGGAAGCACCATCCAGCAGCATCACAGCCAGAGCCATACTGCTAACCTGAAGAATTCACGTCCAGTAAGGCAATTAATGGATTGAAAGTTAATTTAACAGCAAAACTAGTATGCAGAGCTGTCTTACTGTAGTTACTGTAGTTGATCTTCACCTTTAATGAAAAAGAGAAAAGATTACAAAAAATTGGATATGAGATGCTTGTGAAACTAAATTCTACAACAGATATTAGCTAGAAATCCAAGTCATTGGAAAACAGAATGAAAAAATCCATCAGGAATGACACTTCCTCAGATGTCAAATTTACTTATTGACTTCCACCCCATGCTTTCCCCTCTCCCCATGCAAATAAGGAAATCCAAGTAAACTACTTCAAATAAAAAGGAAAATAGAAAAGAAAACCCATTTCTCTCCTTCCCTTCCACTGTAAATAAATTTAGGTGTTATGAATAACACCAACAAAAACAACCCATATGTGTTTCTAAAAGAGGACACCTATACAACTAAAAAGTTTTATTCCCTGCATGAAAATCACAAATTCACAACAGATAGATGCTGCTGCCACACAGACAAATATGACAATCTCATCTGACACAGACTGACAAGACTTTTCAAATATGAAGTCCTGCAGCAGCCATACCACATTCCTCTTCCAAGTCATCCTCAATATGCCTGTTTTAAGATTATAGAGACATTTAAAAAGACCAAAAAGTTTAACATGAAAGACTGCAAGCCAACAGGATTTTTTAAAAATAAGACTTCAGGAAAACTCTGCTCAATGCTCTGCACAGAGGCTATTTTCTCTTAGTTGTAAAATTAGTCAGGGGGGGTTTTGGGTTTGTTTTTTTCATGTCGCACGCATTCAACTTCTCTGAGTTTTAAGAACGGAGCCAGACACTCCAATCGTATCCTCTGTCACCCGCCTTCCTTTACTCACTGTAAGATTTACTACTGTTATTCTCACACTGTAATTAAGTTATGTCTAAAGCTACACTGAAGAAATTCACATTTTGCATTTTGCTCTATCGTGCATGTTACAAGATCGGAAGCAAGATCACGATCAAGAAACCCTGTCTCCTCACTGCTTCACCCGACTACAAGAAGAGAACGGAGAATGTGAATACATTCTACTTCAGCCCGGTCTTTGTCCCTCGGCAAGGGTTTAGCAGCCCCCGGGGCAGCGCCAGCCCGGGCGCTGCGACGTCTCGGCTTCCGCCACGGCCCCGCTTGCGCCGCACCGCGGCCTGGGCACCGGGCCCGGATCCCGCCCGCACGACTAAGCCCGGCGGGCAGAGGCGAGGCCAGGACGGGGGGTGGCGGCCGAACCCCGTTCCCGCAGGGCCGCCTCGCTGCTCCCGCTCCGTGACCCACAGACGCCGGCGCCCACACCCCTCACCTTCGCGCCGTCGCCGCCGGGTCCGCCGCGCCCCGGTCGGCCAAAGAACGAGCACCGTGCCGCTCCGGTTCCGCCACCAGCGACGGCGGCCACCGGTGTCCCGCCCGCGGCGGCGGCCTTAGCGCGGCCCCTGATCTGCGCGGGTCCCCGGGCGCCACCGCGGCGGCCTCAGGACAGCGCGCGGCTCCGCGAGGGGACAGCGGCGGCCCCGCCCTCGCCCCGCCCCACGCGCCGCGCATGCGCGGTGCCCTTTGTGTCGGGCGGGCGGGCGGCGCGGGTCAGGCCGGGCCGGGCCGTGCGAGCGCCGCCGCCGCCGCCGCCGGGGCGGGGAGGGGGCACCGCCGCCTCCGCCATGGTGAAGAAGCGGAAAGGCCGTGTCCTTATCGACTCCGACACCGAGGACAGCGGCAGCGAGGAGAACCTGGACCAGGTGCGCGGGCAGGCCCGGCCCGAACGCGGGGCCTGGGATCGCCGGCCCGCGCAAGGCTCGGCGCCGCCATCCCTCCCTCGCTCCCGCCCGGTGGTCCCGCGCCGCTCTCGCCCTCCGCAGCCCGATGGGGCCCCGCGGCCGCCGTGGGGAGAGCCCGCGCCCCTCCGGCGGGTCCCCGCCCGCCCCTGGCAGGAGGCCCGCGTTGGCGGGGGCTCTTTGCAGCGGCCCGGTGCTCGGCGCCGGCGGGACTGAGGGGCGGTGGATGCTCCGGGGCGATGCTCCGGCGCGGTCTGGCCCCGAGGAGAGGTTAGCGAGGCCCGGCTGCCAGCGGTCTTCTCACCTCGAGTAGCGGGGAAAGAGGCCCAAAGGGCTGGGCAACTTTTCCATGCTACTTTGGCACGCCGGGAGAGCAGCGTGTCAGGTCCTTGCCTCCCGTCGGGGCAGGCGGGCTCCCGGAGTGTTAATGCGTGTTTAGTGCGACCCCCTCAATCTCGGTGACTGCGCTGGGGGAGCTCTGTCGATGGGAAACCAGCCTGTAGCTGTAAGGAGGGGTAGTATTTATTTATTTGTCAACAAAGCATGTCCCGGGGTTTTAAGTGCGGTGTCCGGCGTGAGTTCAACCGTGTGAGGGTTGCAAAGGGGATGTCTCCCTCATTGGAGCGGGCTGCTCTTTCAGAGTCACCTTTTGGTGTAGCAGGTATCGCTGGTGTGATTCCAATGGTAAATAAAGACATAGGTGGAGTGTGTTACAGCTAATGTTGGCAATGCTTGCTCCGGGGAGAAGTTTGACGGATCCAATATGTCGAAGCCAACGTGTCTGATGTAATTTATGTGTTGGACCTTCAGAGTTTTTAATATAGAAGTTGTTGCTATGTTGCAATAAAAAGCCTTCCCAAACACTCAAAAATACTTTTGCACATTGAGGCTTCAGAAAAATCAGATCAGATACTCTGTTAAAACAAATACACTAGAGCTGATGTGGTTGATCTTGCATACCTCCAGAATCCTTAGGGCTGCAAACATCTTCCTGCTAGTGTATCAGTTTGATAGTTCTAAAATAGGAGTTGGATTAGCTCTAGCATCAGTCAGAAAATCGGAGTGATGGTGGTAGGAATAACCACGTGGCTCTGCATCTGTTCCATCCCTCACTGGCAGCAGGCATCTGCAGCTGTACCTGAGCAGTAGGTGCTTCTCCCTCCCCTGAGCTGTTTGTAGCAGCTGTAACGGCAGGGACATGTATGTGCAAAGATGAAGACTAGGTATCAGGGAAGCAATGTTTCTGAGATGACAGAATACCGACTTAAATGTTAAATGCTGAGTTCACCCTCGTAGATTAAATGTTGTGCAGCTTCCCGTGGCAGTCTAGGTTTGTTGAATCAAAGGGCTAGCAGCCTTTTTAATATAGTATCTTGGAAAACCGAGAACAAGTGCAGAAAGAAAGAAAGAAAAAAGGAATATTTCTTGTTTTAAAAGTGGTGTTCCTCTTCAGGAGCTTCCAGTGGAGATCTGTTAATTGTACAAATGTGCTATGCTGATGTTGCAGGGCTTCTTTAGAGAAGGGTTGGTAAAATGCCATTACTAATGAAAGTTTCTGCAGTGTTTATGTTCACATTTCAGGTACTAAATTGTAATCAATTTGTTGAGGTAATCTTCCAGTTGGGAAACCAATAGAAACAAATCTAGCATCAACTTCCCAAGACTGCAGAAATTGGTGTGGCTGTATTTCTGCGCACAGCTAAAATTAACCAGAGCAATGTTCCTGAGAATAGATTCTGTGTGCTGGACTGCAAAGACAGTAACACAGCTTCAAAATCGTTTGTTTTGTGCTACTGCTTGTGTCACCTAGCACGCGATGAACAGTGGATGATGGGGGTATTTGAGAGCCATGTAGCTCTCTGTGTGGATGTGTGTTGCCTGTGAAAGTGCTTCCTTTTGAGCAGAACAGCTCTATGAAGTTTCAAAGACTTTGAGCCCTGTGTCTATCCAAAGCTTGAAGTGCATTCTAGGGTGTGTACTAACAGTGAAAAGGAATTGACAGGCTGACTAAATATTCCCAACCATGATGTAAAGGTGATGCCTAGAGCATTTTTCCTTTAAAGTGTATAATTGCAAACATCTCTGTCGTTTAGGAGAAGCTGCTATCTACTGCTATCTTGACTTCTGCTTCGTGGTATAGTTAGGGTGGTTTTGAATTATTACCCAATCCAAATAAGACAAATCTGGACATGACTCTGAAAGTAATTTGTCTTATGTTGTCTTTTGTAATTTGTCTTATACCGAGAAAATAATGGTAGTAATAGTTACTTTTTATAGCCTGTTATCTTTAAAATCCTTTTGTAGCATCCAATATTAAAATTGTGTGTGCAAATGTATATTTATGAAACATAAGTGGACTTACTCCTTAGTAGGTGGCAATAATCATGAGATGTGCTTAGATATTGCAGAGAATCTGCGTGTGCACTGACCTGGATTGTTAAAACTAATTACGACACTGAAATAAATGTGTTTGTTTTTACCCCAGGAGCTCCTGTCATTGGCCAAACGGAAGCGCAGTGACTCTGAAGAAAAGGAACCACCTGTGAGCAAACCTACAGCATCTTCAGACTCTGAGACGTCAGACAGTGATGATGAGGTGAGTTTATTGTTATCAGTGAGATTGCTATGGGGTATGTGTCTGATTGTACCTCAGCAGGGAAAGTGTATTTGTCATCCAGTATATTTAGCCTTCTGACTTCATGAAGTGAGACTGATGGTCAATGGTGGAGACTGATGGAGACCCCTTAGGGCCAGAGAATGTATCGTTTTGTTTTGTTTTGTTTTGTTTTGTTTTGTTTTGTTTTGTTTTTTTTTATTTTTTTTTGTTTTTTTTTATTTTATTTTATTTTATTTTATTTTATTTTATTTTATTTTATTTTATTTTATTTTATTTTATTTTATTTTATGAATATGTTTTGAATTCTAATTGTGTACAAAACAGTCTGACTATAGAAAAGATAAGTGCCAGTTTAATCCCATGTTCATATGGTCTGGTGAGCTGCCTGCTTAAAACTAGTGTTCTTCCCATGTTGTGCTTGCAGTTGAGGTATCAGTGAAGCTGCTAAAGGTGGAATCTGAATTCAGGGAGGGAGGTTTTCAGAGTGGAGCTTCTTTCCTAAGAAAAGGGTCAAGGCAGGTGGTACTATTTTACAGGTAGTAAAACTGTTTTATTTAGCTGCTTTGATTCTCCAAGAACTGTGCTGTGAATTAGCTGTCTGGCCACTTGGACCTGCAGCAGGGTGTGTTTTGATTGATATTTTTGAAGAAAGAGTCAAGAAAGAGTTTAGCATTACTTTGTTCTAATGTTTGTCAATTTCTTGTATAGCAATGCTTATCTGCTGGTTGTGTTTTTAGTATTTGTTCTTGGTACTGTGTTCCAGAGTTGGTTAAAAGTCTGTGCATCTAGAAAAGAAAATTCAAAAAGGCTTATTAAAACAGGCACTGACAAATGTTATACAGGTATTTGAAGAAAAACAATTTCTTGAAAGCTTAACAGTATCTTTTGCAAGCTTTTTGCAAATTATATTGAGGTCATTTATTCTACCTGTTCTTAAAATTCTGACAGGGTGATGTTTGGTGTGGGTTTTTGCATTTTTTTTCTTCTGAAATAACATGAAGGATTATCCAGTGCAGCAACTTGCAGACTAACAGGGTAGGCCAGTGATAAACTGTAAAGCATTTGTTAGTGTAGCAGAGTTGTTCCAGTAAGTGTGAAGAATGTGCAGTTTAATTTTCTCTGAGGCATTTTTGAAATAAATATGCTTGGAACTCTGTTCCAAATCAATAATTTTCTTTTTTTTAAAAAAGTGTTTCTTGTATCTCTAATATACGTTTAAGGCATAGACACAGACAAAATTGTGAACAGGCTAGATATATTAGGTTCCTTATAGGGTAACTACTCAGTCTGTCACCGTGCGTGTTCAGATCTGCTGGCTCACAGTTTATTTATTCTAAGTTGTGTGGAGACCAGCTTGTCTGGAGAAAGTAGACTTGGGTGTGGAGAGCATGTGGATGATAAAGCCTTCCATTCTGTGTTTATCTCTGAAAGCTGTCATAATTTTAACATGTGCAGTAAGTAAGGTCAAGTTTCCATTAGAAATGGAAATGTAGAATGTGACAATACCTCTTCACAAATTCGCACAGACCTTGCAGATCAGTAGTGCCGCTGTTGCACCCTGTGGGTTTGATACTCTTTCTAATCTGTGTATCATTTCAAATTGATACTATGTTCTTTCTGACCTCCATGCAGCAAGAGGAAAAAGATTTCGAGAAGAGGTAATTAGGACACTTGCTTCTATTCCTGTGCCTGAAATATGCATTCTGAACTGCTGCTTGTCACAGCAGGATGAGCGGCTGGCTTATAACAGTTCTGCTTCTGCCAGTCATTCCGTTCTGTGCATCCCGGGGCTTCACTACACTAGTCCTGCTGAATAACTCAGGTTTTAATAAGGATTCTTGTGGTTGGCTTGAAGTTTGTTCAACCTTGAGGGTTGGGATGGGGGGGCTCTAAAAGTTGAAATTGTATTAAGGAACTTCCTGCAAAGTGAAGACCTTGAAGCAAAAGCATGGAAATTGATGTCCTGGGCAAATGTGCCTAAACATACCCATGTGCTTTCACAGAGGTTTTCCAGTGTGCATGTCCTTTGTGATTCCTGGAAAGCACTAAGTGTTCCAAGACTGGCACTATGTTGCATGTACAGGAAAGAAGCCTAAATCTCTGTTTCACAGTATAATGCAGTGTGCTGCTTTTTTTTTAGAGGGAGGAAAGTTTGTGGGGCATAGGGGAGAGAAAAACATTTTGGAATTACTGAATAATAACAGGTACAAATCATGCTGCATCTATAGAATAGTGCCCAAGGGATGTCACTACGTCTTTAATGCTATATTTATGAATATCAGTGAGGATGCACTTCTCATCCAGATGCTGAGTTCTGCAACACTTAGAGGACCTCTGTGATCTGAGTCAAATTTCCTAGCCACCAAGACTAAAAGTGAGTTGCAGGCAGTGAAATAGGAGGAATGCTCTGAACTGTCTTCTTGTGGGGCTGTGGAACATTCTTGACTGAATTACTAGGGACTTTTGTTCAGAGAGGTGATAAATAGCAATGACTGCAGGGCTTTGCAATAGGAAGAACTACCTTTGCAAAGAGATGTTCTAATCTGGAGTCAGGTGGCTCCTTTATCTGGTGTGTGACCATGTCTGCTCCAGAGCTCACCATGTCAAACTGGTAGCTTTCTGCATGGAGCCAGTTTGGTGCTAGCCAGGTTACTGCTGGAGCAACCATGCTAGAGGTTTGTGTGTCCACAAACTGTTCTTGTTACTGATTGAGGGCATTAGGTGGATGAAGTTCCTCAGTTGCGGTAGGTTAATTCTGGGCTCTTGCTTTTCCTTTTTTTTTGACTTCTTTGCTTACAGTAAGATAATTCATTCTATTGTGTGAGGAGAGTGGATGGCTTCTGCAACAACTTCACTGACATTAGTGTTGATTTGACGGAAAGCCGCAATGCCACGGGAGCTCCTGTTTGTTTCTCCTGAAAAGTACACTCATTCTAATGTCAGGAAGGGTTCAGTTCTGCCTTTTACCATTTACAGGGTAAGGACAGAATATCCTTCCCGCACTAGAAAATTTATACAGTGAATGCTTAGTACAATTTTGGAGTTTAGTGAGGATTATCTGTTTATACCTTTTTTTTACAAATGTGATAATTCATTAGGGAACTGTATAGCTGAAGATCTTGTCAAGTGGTATGGGGCAGAGGAGGAGGTGAGCAGTGGTCATGCAGCTAGTGAGGAGATTGGTTTCAAGTAACAGCCTAGAGGGTTTTATGCCTCTTTGTATCTCCTTACTGCGTTTCAAGTTAGAGTGCTCCAGCACAGCACAGATATGAGCAGAATACTGCATGTGTTCTTTCTGGTTTGGGGGTGTCCTTTTTTGGGTTTGTAGAAATTACAGTACTGAATGTTGTCTTTTCCTGTGTGCTTTTATTTTGTAGTACTGCTTAATTAAACCTTCAAGATTGAGTGGGTTCTCCAGTCCTGTGAGGCCTTTGCCATACATTTTTTTCAAGCTTAGGAAATGTGAAACAGGCCATGCTTTAATCTTCTTATACACAGCTTCTAGACTGTGCTCTTTGTAACTTTGACTCTTCCTGGAGACAGATTCCTTCAGCTATTAATGGGTGCAATAGTAAAGCATTTCTCAAGGAAGAGAGGTGGTGTTACTTCCTCTGCTCCAAATGAAGTGCAAGTGCAAATCTGAATAGCACAAGCTAATTGTATGAAGGCTGGCATGTCCAAAGGAGTAATGGGAATAAGCTGTGGACAAAATTGGTATAAAATTTAGTCTGTAACCAACTGCTTTAAATTGCAAACCAGCATGGGGTTAACTTCTTGGGATTTGATTTCTGTGAGCTTCTTTGAGCAGTACTTGAATGAAAAGGGCAGATCAGGTGTCTGGTGATATTCTGGCCCACGAAGCCTTCTCTCAGCCAGTTCCTTGCAAAGCCTCTTCTGTGGCTTCCAAAGGTGTTTTCTTTATTTGCTTATTGCCTTTTCATTTTGGTATTGATACCTGGAGTTTCCTCTCTGTATCTAAAATAGTTCTTTAAGTTTTCTGATTGCTGGGCTGTTGTCATCATGAAGGTGTGTGACATGTTCAAATGACAGGTGTAGATCCTGAAAGGCAGGATAAATAACAGGGGCTTTTTATTTACTATTTAGTTGTAAAAGTAGTGGTAGAAAGCATTTTCCTTCTTGAAGCTCTTGGAGTGCTGTCTGTAGAGTTTTCCAAGCTTTGAGAAAGCCAGAAGACAGTAAGTATTGCCTTATTTTCATATCTGTGCTTACTGCTGTTGAGTTCAGACAGGTTGAAACTGTAGTTTCATGACTTGCCTGGTGGACTAGCTTATTTTTTTCCTGTATGAATGCATGGAAGTTTGTAAGCTGAGCTGATGGTACCTACCTTGGTGCACTTAAATGCAATAACAAAATGACAGCTAAAGTTTGTCTGGCCTTGGAAAGGAGCACATTGGTAAAGGACCTATTTTGCTTTGATGTTGTGGCTTGTAGTTTGCATTTTGCTTATAAAGCCTTTGGCTATAGCAAGGACAGGCTGGAAGTCTGACTTGTGTATCTCTGGCTTGATAGGGGGTTAAAAAAAAAAGCTGGGTGAACACCTATTTGCAAATTAAAATCTCAGTGTGTAATGCATTTAGGTACTGTGTGAATAGAAGGAAACAGCAACTACCTGAGCAGTAAAACAATTCTGCCCTCTGAGCTCACTTCAGGTATGGGTTTGTTTGGGGTTTTTTTTTTCTCTTTTTCTCTTTTTTTTTTTCACGATCTCATTTTGTCTCCCTAGTGGAAATATATGCCAGGTTTGCTGAGCTATAAAATATTTTCTTGGATCACTTTACATAGTTGCTTTCTTAAAAGCTGACTTATAAATCTAGGTAATTTCTAATGTGGTGGGGTGGCTTTTTTCCCCCCTAAGTCCGTTCTGGTTACTGTGGCTTAATTTGGATTTCTTAGAATCAAAGAATCATTTAGGCTGACGAGGACCTTTAGGATCATCATGTCCAACTGTTTGTTGGAGGAAATATGCAAGCTATTAGCATTGTGAACCTTGGCAGCAAGAGGAAAATTCAAAAGGCTCTTCTGGCTGCTTCTTGTGAGAGAGCCATAAAGCTCTGTTGTTTGGTGGTGCTAAACAATGAGCAGAAAGCCACGTTGCAGCACGCTTCTGCATGGGTTTATGAACTGGCTGTGTCTGGAGCCATGGAGGTTCCAGCTGGTGGCCGAGGAGGCCGCACTGAATGGAGGGGCTGTTCCGAGCAGGCCTTGCAGTCATGGCAAGCCTGTGAGAAGCTTTGACTGGGGCTGCCTGACTGCAGCCTGGATGGGAGAAGGGACCTGGAGAAACCGCAGTAGAGGTTGGATTTTGGGAAGTGATTGTTGTTTGAAGTTAAGGGAAACGCAGCAAATAAATGTTTCTTACTACAACTGTGTGTGTTTTTACTTGATGTTGAATGTGAACGTGTTGCATTCCTGATTTCTGCTGTGTGCTGGAGCATGAGGAAGGGGCTCAAGACTTTGACTTTCCAGTGTTGCCTTCCCTCTCCCTCCTAGACCAGCTAATCTGTTGTGTCTTCCTCTGTCACAAGAAGAAATTCATGTTGACCACTCTCTCTGAGCAGGGCAGATAGGTCATTGAGTGTCCAAAAGACAGTTGCAACGGCGTCCAAATGCAGAGCAAGTTATGAGCCTAAGAGTCTTGCACTGTGTCCTGGTTTTGATGAATTAGTGGATCGAGATTTGCCCTAACTCTTGTCTTGTCCTCTGGTTGTTCTGGGAATGACCAGGCATCCTTGAGAGATTGAGGTAACTGAATAAGCCCAGAAGCACCTGAGTTGGATAAGAATTTGGCTTTGTGACAACACTGAAATTGGGAGATGGACATAGAGGTCACTTGCATAAACAAAAGTGAGATGAAGTGTTATCTCCAGGGTGAAATAGAAACCAAAGCACACTTTCCTTGATTAGAGAGCAGATTTTTTAATTACCTTGTCCTGTGTTGGTTTGTTTAGGTGGTTTTGGGTTTTGGTTGTGTGTTTTTTTTTTCTTTGTGGGGTTTTTTTTGTCTTGGTTTGGGGTTTTTTGGTCTTTTTTGTTGTTGTTTGTGTGTGGGTTTGGATTTTTTGTTGTTTGGTGGGGGGAGTTTTGTTTGGTGGGTTTTTTTCGTTTGGTTTTTTTTGTTGTTTCTTTTTTTCTTGTTCCAAGTGTTTGTCACATGGGTTTCTTTTCACTCCTATCTTCCTGGTCACAGATTTTCTCCACAATTCTACTAGTGAGTTAAAAGCTGAAAACAGTGATATGTAACACATGTATGTATAGCTATTACACATTTTATTCACTGAAGTCCTGCTGGTTTTTATCTGATCTTAGCTTCTTTCATCTCAGCACGACCTCTCAAGGTCTTGCTATAACTGTGTGGTGTACTGTGGCTTTCTGTGTGCTGCTTCCTTGCTGTGCAGCATGCTGACATGAGGTGTAATTCAGCATTAGAACACTGAGAAGAAGTGGCAGAGCTCTGAGAGGGAGGCACCTCTTCATCACTGCTAAACGCTCAGTTTCACTTTTCTTGCTGTTGTGTCTTCTCTGATATGCTGGCAGTTAGGTGAGCATTTGAGCAAATAGCAAAAATGCACTTTTCTGTTCACCTGGGAGATGATTCCTTAGTGCTGAGGTTTGAGTAGATTTAGACAGAGTGCAAGCTTGTTCTTAACTGATTTATATGAGCATAGCAACCAGAAATAATATTAGGTGGGAATATTGTAACACTGAACAAATAAAACTTTAATGCTGAGGCTAGTAAAAACTTCAATACAAGCTCAGGCTGGTAGAAAGTCAGAAGCTTTCTGTGCAGTTTCTCACCTGTCCTACAGACCATGGCAGATTCTGGGGTACCTGCATAGGGTATGAATTGCAAGGCTCACCGCTGTACTTGTGCCTCAGGAAAAAAAAACAAAACTAACCCGTGCGTTGACAGAGACTTTTGAATACCCTGATGGTGCCTGAAGAACATGATGAAGCATTTGGTAATATGGGAAGTACAAGGTTGGGTGTGAGAGTAATCAAAACCTGGGAAATTCCAAAGATATTAGTTCAGGTATTGTTAGATTAGGTAGTAGTTTATAACTACTTGCTCAAGTTTCGTCTAGAGTAATTAAACTGAGGATGGTGTCTTATCAGGCAGAACAATTTATCAAATTTGATGGCATGATTGCTGCCTGCTGAGATAGACTTGATTCTTCCCCCAGGATAGGGTGATTGGGTAAGAAGCCTGAAGTTTGTGTATATTTGAGGTCAAATTTAAAGTGTGTTCTTTTCCACTTAGGGTAGTTTTGAGTGCCAGATCTTGGTTATACACAACTGTATTTGCTCACTTGCATTATGACTGGTTTTAAGACTGCATGCTCAGCCAGATGGTGATGTCCATGAAAGATGAGAATAATACACAGGCATTTAGAGGATTTATATCTATATCTACATAAAGCCTGTTATATTCCTGAGGGTCTCATGCCTGGAGAATTTCTAGGAGAGGCGGTGAAGTGCAAATTATTGCAAAGCTTCTAAGTAGTATGTAGGCAATCCTTATTGCTTCTGTTGCCTTCTGACTTTACCCAGGTCATTGGAAAATGTAAAAATTCTATTTAGAAATCACACTGTAAGGTAAATACTATTCCCATTCTTCTGAGGCTTTGCGATTTGAAATGTCTATCTGTGTATGTCTGGTGGTGTAAGTCCTGTACTTGGAAACTGTGATGTAAGTTAACTGAAAATATGATAATAACTGAAAATTAAAATTAGGGTTTGATACTGTAATTTTTTTTTCCCCTGACTTCTGTGATCCTGATTTGATTCCACTTTGTCTGCACTGGGGCTAGTGCCACCACCTGCATCTATGAGTGCACTGTTGCCTTAGAAATACAGACACTGTGTACTTTTGGCAAAACCAAGATTTTGAAAAGGCTGTCATATATATAATTGGTGTCCTTCATGAAATGTAAAATCTGCTCCTGATTAAACTAGGTCTGGAAAAACATCAGTTGCTTCTGTTTAATAGTAAACTGAAGCTAATCTTTACAAACGCATTGAACACACTGTTCGAAATTATTTTCTTAGGAAAATATTTTCAATACCTCCTCCCTTGGCAGATATTGCCAACTTTGAAGTCTTCATTCTCTTTTAAAAGGAGTGACCTACCGTTACAACTGGTTTCTTTTTTTTTTCAAAGACAAAACTTAGACCAACCACACAACACTCTACTCCCAAAAACCTTGTAAAAGGTTGTCATTTATCTGATAAGTTTCCTATTGGCTTCTCTTTTTTTTTCCCCTCTTCTTTACACTTTCATGATTTTTTTTGCTGTCAGGTATTGGGCTATTTTTCAGCTGGTTTTATTCCAGTGTTCTGGAGAAGGGAAAAGAGAGTGATGTTTGTGTCTCACGATCCCTTTCTTGGTTCTTTCCTTGCAGTGGACTGTTGGAGGTTCTAAAAACAAGAAGAAGGGAAAAGCGGGTAAGGCAGAGAAGAAAGGAGCCATGAAGAAACAGATGAACAAAGCCGCCTCTTCCGGCAGCTCAGATAAAGACAGCTCTGCTGAGAGCTCTGCACCTGAAGAGGGTGAGATAATGCACATGCGTTTATTTAGTGTGATTCCAAGTGAACTTACCTGTTGTGCACCCTGAAGAGTAGTGCTGCATGGTGATGTTGAAGACCATCTTCAAAGACTTTTCATTGTGTAATTTACAGTCAGGGTAATTTTTTAAGTTTACTGTGGCTTGAAGTGCATGTAATTCAGTGTAACATTGCTGTGAGCACTCCATTACAACTACAAACTAAATGCTATTTCAACTGAAGAATGAATTTCATTGCTTGACTTTCTCCTGGAAAATTCCTTGCTTCCTTCTAGCATGTCCTATCTACCCATGTGGGTAGCATTTTTTATTCCCTGTGATGTATTTTCCATCCCAAAATTCTTGCAATAACAAAGGGAAAGGTGTACAGTGTTTGTGATGCAAATAGGAGCTTATCTTGCATGCCTTTGCTCTGAATTGGAATTCTTGCACATTTATACTGACACAGAAGAAGAAAAATATTTCTATAACTTTATCAGAATTTCTTACATGAATATTTAATACATTTCAGTGCTGGGCAGTCTTGCTGTCTTTCATCGTGCCCATGAAGATTTGCAGGTGCTTACTTGCAATTTGCATTGATACTAAAAAAGGAAGTTAAGAAAGTATATGAAGGAGCTTACAGTTTTAAGTACATCAAGCACAGCAGATGCAGACAAAGGCGTGGAGTTGCTGTGCCTGTGTGCATCAGTGCTTACAAATCAAGGGTTTTCACAGTGTGAACTTGCAAAGCTGGAAGTTTCCAGATACACTAATAGCAGGATGGAAGTGAAAGAAGGAATCCTAATGGCCTGCTTTTGTAATTCAATGTAATCTAGTCAATTAGGTGAGATTATCAAAGTGCTTGGACTTGGATCAAGTTTAAAGGTGGTGTTACCCAATACTATTGGGTAGTCAGCTATTCCCTAAACTCTTGGGTAGCTGGGAGGGGTCCTTACAGTAAAGGGGCTAGAGTCAGGGCCTTGCCAGCCCTGAGGGTGTTGGTTTCAACTTTATCTCGTGGTGTAGCAATTCGTAGTGTTGCAGTCTTCACATGAGGAATTTTGGTCCTTCAGGTTGCTGTAATCAGGTGGTTAATGTGCAGTTTTGTGGTGGTTGATCCCGGTGTTTGAGGTGTGGGCACACAAAAATTCATGGCTGTATAAGCAACTTGTCAGGGATACAAGTATATAGGCATAGAAGTCTAACTTTAGGACTGTAATACATTACTAAAAGGCCTTTTAAATTTGTTTGTTCTACTAAGAATTTTTACTTATAACCCAGTTTGTGTTCAGATGTAGTACCACTCATTTTATAATTTTTTAGCATACATATATTATGGTGATTTCAACCTGGCCCTAATTTTCATTATATGTATGTTTTTAGTATAGTGGAAGACAAGTGTAAAATTAATTAGTGCTATCCCTTGCTAATATGCCATAATGAAGTGGTTGGTCTTTGCCCCAGCTGAATCTCACTACCTTATATTTTTGATTTAGGAGAAGTCTCTGACTCAGAAAGCAACAGCTCCTCATCTAGCTCAGATTCAGATTCTTCATCTGAAGATGAGGAATTCCATGATGGCTATGGAGAAGACCTGATGGGAGATGAAGAAGACCGAGCTCGGCTGGAACAAATGACAGAAAAGGAGAGAGAGCAGGAACTGTTTAACCGGATAGAGAAAAGAGAAGTGCTGAAGAGAAGGTGAATTTTATATTTGTTGATATTTGGTAGCAAATTCTTAAAGGCTGCATAGAGAGTATGCTGACTGTGCTCTCTTGTGTAAGGCCAAAGCATTCAGCACTGTTAAGTGAGTTAAGCTTGATTGTATATTTTTTATATGTAAACTGTCCCTGTAGTAGTTAAGAAGCACACAGCAGGAGTTCTGCCTATTCTTGTAGAAAACAGTATCTAAAAGTTTCTCAGCTGTTGAATATGCACAGTTCTGTCAGCTACCCCTGTAGTTATGTGACTGCTCCATAGGTTAGATGCCAGTGAGAAGGCCTGCTTTCTCTTCATCTTTTTTGTATTAACTGTCATGTGCTGATGCTTTGGAAAAAGGCAAACAAAGCATAAGGTGTACACGGGTTTCTGGAATTTTTCAGAGAACAATGGTGAAGTACAGATCAGTGTGAGGGCTGCCTTTATAAGGGTGTGAAACTGGCTTGGGCCCTAATAGAAGATACTGAAATATTGAGGAGTGATGTTAGATATGTCGTATACTGTGATTTTGTTATTTGTCTGTAGCTGTTACACTGTCCAGTCAGGCAGCTTCTTTGTAGTAAAGGTATTTTACTTCCTACATGTCTTAATCAAAAGGATTTGGCACATGTGGGGCAAGGTTTCTTGAGTTTCTTTCTTCTTTAGTGCCTTCTCTTTTCTCACTTGCTGAGTAATTTCCCTAGAGGAGTGACATCTGTTGAGTAAATCATGTCAATACAAGCAACTGCCAAACTGTGTTTGTCCAAGCCATAGCTAGAGCACTGCCTGCCTGCCTCGATTTTAACACTACATTCATAATCTTGTGTGTTCTGCTGCTCTCCTCAAAGGGATCAGAATGGTTGTAAGTTTGGATTTAGGTCACGTAGAAGGACATCATATATTTCAAATTTTACTCTATATTCCATGGTAACTGAATGTCTCTGGTTTAGAATGAATTCTGGAGAATACTTGATACAAACAAGCTAAACAATTGAAGCTTGAGTTACTGATTTAATCCTAAATGAATTTGTGCTGTTCGGTGTAAAGTCTTGGCAGGTAGAACTAAGGGTGTGGCGGGCTAGTCATTTAACTTTATGGTAAGTTGAATCTTTCAAAAGTTCTTTCTATCCACATTATGCTGTGAGTTCATTGGGATTACAATATACACTGCATCTGATATGGTGTGTTTTCCTTCATGTTAACAGCATAAAGGGCAATGAAGTCATCTGACACTTCAATTTGTTGTCTAAAAACTCCAGGTGTAAAGGACTGAAGAAGAATGGACTGTGTAATTTGCATGTGGATAACACATTTTGGATTTCAGTTACTGGAAGTTATTTTTTTTCTTGTGTATGTCCATATGCACACTTCACTAAAGCAATGACCATTCCATGGTGCAGTGGAATCTCAGTCATGGGACTGTTCTGCTGAAATTACTACTCTTTTGAATACAGTAGCTGAAAATAAGACATGAGGGTGATGTATTTCATGAAGGTCAATGTGGAAGTGTGTAAATTTTTCTGGAGAAACTGAGTCTGATGAGAATTTAGCTGCTGAAGGAGGACTCCCGGAAACATTGCAGTCATTCTTATACAGACTGGTGCCAGTAGAAAGGTGAAGTTTAGGCATGAAAAGGTTAGCATGATAGTGGTTTTAAAGAAAAAAATCTTTAGCTGTTTATGTTCAAATGATGTGAAATAGCCATATGATTTTAGAGTTGGAGGCAGCAGGCAATGATCGCTTCACTGGCAAGGAGGAAAATGGAGTAAGGGCATATTTCTGTGGAATAGTAATTTCTACATGGTCTCATCAACCCTGTAGGTTAGCTCTCTGTAGGACTGCATTTGGTGTACTCAGCTTTTCTTCACATTGTTTTCCTGGGGAGGAGATGGGAATAGGAGACAGGATAGTGTAAAAAGGACAAGCAGTTGAAGTGTTCCTTGCAGCCTAATGGCAATTGTGATAGCATCTGAGCAATCCCTTGCTCTCCCAGGAAGAGCATTCTTTCATACATTCTTTTTGTTCCAATAACTGCTTCTAGATTTGAAATCAAGAAAAAACTAAAAACAGCAAAAAAGAAAGAAAAGAAGGAGAAAAAGAAAAAGCAAGAGGAAGAGCAGGAGAAGAAAAAACTCACACAGATCCAGGAATCCCAGGTATGAAATTAAACTGTTCTTGGTAATACACCCTTTTCCCTTGGCCAAAGGAGATAGGATATGGCCTCTCTACCCCAAATGTTTTCCCTTAATGTCAACCAGTGTAGTAAGCAGATCACAATTTAGTTAATATATATGCTCAAACTATCTTCAGTTTTTCCAGTTCATTTAAGGAAATTAACATCTTTGGCCAATTGAGGAGTGCACTGGTACTCCTTTAATGAAAAACACAAAGTTGCAGCTATGTCTAGAGTTGCTGTGATAGCGCTCCCACATGAGATAAGGAAAGCAACCTTTTACAATTCCTTTTGCCAAACTTCTGCCATTCAGTCTGAAACGTTCCATACATGATCTTCTTGAAAAGTTTGAGAGATCAAACCAAAAACTGCTCAACTGTTGTTAATTATTTTGTGTGCACGTACATACAGTGGAAAACATGCTTAGTTTCTTCTGGCAGGGATGTCAAGGAAAAGCTTGAATGCCAGGAGGAGCAGTAGTTCTATAGTTTTTCCACTTCCAGTAAAAAGAGGACAACACCAGATTTTGAGGCCAGGCCTCTGTAACTGAACTGTGGTTCAAATAGTGAAGATCCTGTCATTCATATACAGTTAGGACAGGTAGGCTCCCAGAGTGGGATGGGATTCATCTTGCCTAACTTCAACCATGTAGGAACCAGTTGATTGTTTACACTTTTTGTTGCCTATTGTTTTGTGCAATGGAAGAGGGCATCTTCAGCTGACAGTTCATTCCATGTTATTTTCTAGTGAAACAGATGTTTAATGCATAAAATCAAATTAGGTGAGATGAGTTTTCCCTTAGGCACATGTTGAGTGGAATGAACCTCATTTCCCTACTCCCTCAACTCCATATATGTACATGTGTGTACACTTTAATAGTCCATTTATACTGCACAATGTGTACTTGCAAATACATATATGCATGTGTAAAACAATCTTATTTAGAGTTCTTTTACAGTGCCTTGCAGAAATTACTTCAACTTAGCTCAAATGACTGTCTTTTATGCTTATTATAGAGGCTGCTTTCTCTAGAGACAGACCTGTTAGGAATGGAAAACACAAGAAGACTTAAAACGTTTAAGATTTGGATCCATCTTGCAGATTTTACAAGCAACTTTATTTCTGCTTTAAGTATTTTTTAACATAACTTTTTTTCTTTGCTACTAAATGAAAACTAGTGCTTTGATTTGGCCTTGCAGAAGCAGCAAATGAGAAGAATATTCATCTATTTTTTCCTCATTACATGTTATTTCCTGAATTACTTCTGTTTTATTTCTCTAGTCCTTTTTTAACTTTAAGAAGGAGTTTTAAGACTAAGACTTGGTGGCAGAAATGTTGAACTATAAATGTTCATTATTTTTGATATGAAGCAGAGTAAAGAAGTATGCTCTAGATTGATTTCCCTCTCTAGCCTTCGTAAAAAATGAACTGAAAAAACCTGATTTCAAAAAGGAGTATGTTAGTAATTTCTATTTGAAGATTTTTCAAGGTATGCAAATAATCTTTGTTTTCATGCTTTTCAACTTACGGGTTTGTGGTGTTGGGGGGTTTTCTGTACATGTTTTTAGGTCATGTCACATAACAAAGAGCGGAGATCAAAGCGGGATGAAAAGCTAGACAAGAAATCTCAGGCAATGGAGGAGCTAAAAGCAGAAAGAGAGAAAAGGAAGAACAGAACAGGTATGAAAGCATGTTGCTATTGCTACGGTTTTTGAGGCATTATTGCAACTGTCTGAAAGTGATACTTCCTGTTTCAAATTAATGCCGCATTCCTTCTCCTTGGAGTGAATGAATTCCAGGTCTGTGTTTTCCTTGATCTTTTCCCAACATGACCACCTAGGGTGATATTTGGCAACCACTGATGCAGTATTCTTCAGCCCTACCGCTCCTTTTAGGAGTGGTCTAAAAACAGAACTTTCATCGCAGTCCACTGAATGGCTCTTAGTAAGGTTTAGTTAACGTGTCTGACTTGGTCACTCAGATTCAGGTTTTTAATCTCTGAATCATTCAAACTCCTACTTACTGTACTTGTGATACCCTGTCTACATTTGCTTGTTTCTTCACTGGCACATCATCTTGTCCATCTTGCCACTGACTTTTGATACAACCATTTTTTTTACTCTACTGGATTTTTTTGTGATCCTCTCTAGACATGAGGTTTTTTTCTTTTTCCTTGTAAAATAACAGTGACTTGTCTGATCGTAATAGTTTTTTTCTTGTATATCGAGTTTTTACACCCATCTTGAATTACTATGTGCAGTCAAACTGGGAGACTGAAAATAAGTACAACTGAAGTTTAGGATGATTTCAAATACTTCATGTATATGCAAAGAGAGAAGTCAATGAAGTGCACAGCTTACTAGTGGATTTGAACATGTGCCACGTGTATCTAGTGTAAAATTAATACTTGTCTGCCTCTTGGACTTTTTAAAAAGCAATTAAGGTTCAGCTCTTATAGGGAAGCACTCATAAAATATTTATAGCTTGCTTATCCTTGTTCTGTGTCCTTCCACCCAGCTGAATTGCTTGCAAAAAAACAGCCATTAAAAACTAGTGAAGTATACTCTGATGATGAAGAGGAGGAGGAGGATGATAAGTCTAGTGAGAAAAGTGATCGCTCATCCAGATCATCATCCTCTGATGAAGAGGAAGAGTAAGTAGTAAACACTGGGCTATGATTACTTGTATGTTCAAAAATAGAGAGATCCACTTTAGGTAGACACATGCTGTTTGAGAGGATTGTTTGGGGCAGTTCAGAGTCTCTAAAGTGTTTTTGCCTCTGGGCACAATTGCATTGCTCAGATTTGAGTCCTTGGCACTATATCATGGTTCATGTGACTCGTTTACCTTGGGTGGGTTTGCAACTTCAGTTCCCTGCTATCAGGTTTGGCCCAAATTACACCGTTGTTCACTGATTTGTTTAGTCCTGCAGTTCAGCAGCTGCAGAACTCTGGCACATATCTGGGCAGATACGTGTGCTGGGTTATCTTAAAATGTTAGGCTATAAACTGCTTTGGTCTGTGTTTTCCTGCTTTCTGCTAGCAGGGGCAGTGTTTAGTAAGTCTAGGACTTCACGTTAAACCTTTCTCATGAAAGCTAAATTCACACATCTACAGTCAACTAGTACATGACGAATCATTCCTTTTACTGGTAATTTAAATAGTGCTCACACTGCACCTTACTCAGGACCCCCTTTTTGGGTTTTGATTATGTCTCTACTTTTTTCTTTATTCTCTCTCACCTTTCCCAAATCAGGAAAGAAGAAATTCCTCCCAAGTCCCAGCCAGTGTCGTTGCCTGAAGAACTGAACCGAGTTCGGTTGTCGCGGCACAAGCTGGAGCGCTGGTGTCACATGCCCTTCTTTGCCAAGACAGTCACTGGCTGCTTTGTCCGCATTGGCATTGGCAATCACAACAGTAAACCTGTTTATCGGGTGAGTTCAGCTCTGAGGGATTTGGTTCTTTTTTTTTTTTGTGCTGTAATAGAATATTTGCAGCTTATCAGTTCTCAGGTACCGGTGACTGATACAAAAAGATTGCTTATAACCAGAAAATGTCATTACTGCCAAAGAGGTGGAGGAGAGTGGTTTAAGAATAAATATATCTCTGTGACCACCTATGAGAGGAGATAAATTTAGTGAGAGAGAGAGGGAGCACTAACAAAGCCTGATCTCCTAGGTTTGGTTCATGTTGTCTTATCATTTGTATTGGAAACCAGAGTTCCAGACTCTGCTTAGACCAAGTAAGGATAAGTAAGATTGATTCCATATTTCTAGGACTGTTCCCAAGTTATTGTGGGGTCTTGACTCTTTTTTTACAAAGTTTCTGGTACACTATTTTGCCTTCAGAAGAGACTGTGATTGAGCAAACAGTTTTGTTTTTCTGTTTCATTGCTGTAATCATAATGACAGGATACAGTAATAGTCTCTAAAATTACATTAAAAAGGCCCCCAGAAGGGCTGTGTTTGCTGTGTGAGCAGTAATAGTGTATTGCATTTGGAATGTATGTTAACCCAAACCAACATTATTTGAGAAGGAATAGGAAAGGTAGGGGAGCGTACGCTATTTGGTCAGGAAGGCAGAGCTGAAAAGATACAAAAACCGCATCAAGCATTCAAATGGTATAATTTATTAACTGAAAAATTATGTGTGAAGCAACTCATTCAGTACCTGATAATGTATTCTGAGGAGTCTAGCTTTCCTTGATCTGGTTAGAATTGTCAGCTAGATAAACATTTTTTTATTTTCAGTGAAAAGGCTTGAATATGCCAGATACATTCCAGGAACATGAGACAGCAACCTCTCTTGTATCCTTATTCTCATATATTTTACTCTGTGGTACAGGTTGCTGAAATAACTGGTGTGGTAGAGACTGCAAAGGTTTACCAGCTTGGTGGGACACGGACAAACAAAGGACTACAGTTGCGGTAAGGAACTAAAGGAATCCTCTTTAGTTCATAAATCAGTGTCCTCTTCATAGCAAATTATGTTCTGTGTTGGGTTTGGAGGTGAGAACTGAGAAGCAGACTGAGCCTTGTCATGCTACTTAATGCTAGAATGTTTGGGTTGGGTTTATTTGTTTGGGTTTTTTTACTCCTTGCGCGTAATGGAAATTATAAAATACCCCAAAAATTTCATGTAGGGAGTTATGATTGTGTTGACATGTGGTTGTCTGGTTTTGGTCTTCTTTAATCAATTTACACATATAGATCCAATGTTACCACTTTACACCATCACAGGCGGATGTTTTACATTTTATTATTGCAGGCATGGCAGTGATTCACGTGTGTTTCGCTTGGAGTTTGTCTCAAATCAGGAATTTACTGAAAGTGAATTTATGAAGTGGAAAGAAGCAGTAAGTTTGCCAGACTTTAGTTTCTTCTTAGCAGCCTTCTGCCAAGCATACTTTAAGTGGAAAGTAACTCTATTTCCTGTTTAGATGTTCTCTGCTGGGATGCAGCTACCCACACTAGATGAGATAAATAAGAAGGAAATGTCCATCAAAGAAGCCCTCAACTACAAATTTAATGATCAGGACATTGAAGAGGTAAATGGTGCATTGTAGCGAAGCTGTATCAGTGCTTAAAAGTGACAGGAACTCATGCAATAGAGCAGTAGTTGTTACAAAGCAAAATGATCGTGGTATTTGCTTTCCAAGAAGAAAATGAAAGGCTCAAAAGGAAGTTTCATAACTGGATAGAGTAGCCTGATGATCCTGCTGTTGTTTGGTGTTCACTCCTGCTTTTCTTTATCATTTGTGCCCTGTTATCTATCTTCTCTTGAACTTGTGTTGCGTAGCTCGGAACTCCTGAATATGGCAACTTAGTTCTCAAGTTCTGAAAAACTGACAGCATCATAATAATTGCATTTATCACAGTTTCTGCAGGTTTTTTACTTGCTTATACTGACCAAAGGTGGTTAGCATCAGGTTTCTGTAGGTAGTGAGGAGAACAGACCTGTAAGTCATTACCAAAGGCACAAACTTAAAAACAGAATCATCAGAGCATATGTTAAATTCAGTGGCAATAAATAAATTTCTTAGGTGATACTCATCTGTTCCTTCTAATGTCCAAGTATTGAAATAAAGATTTCATATTTGCATATTCATGTAGTTTCCTCTGCATCTTACAGATTGTGAAAGAGAAGGAAAGGTTCAGAAAAGCACCTCCAAATTATGCCATGAAGAAAACTCAGTTATTAAAGGAGAAGGTGAGAAATGAACTGGTGCCTGCAAGCTTAATGCAGTCTTTGATTTTGAGGAACTGGAGCTCATCTGGATTTTGGCAGTAGTCAACAGTAATCTAGAGTTCAACTGTGCAGCTGGAAGGTGGTTCTCAAGGTTCATTGCTGGGGTCAGAATACTCAGAACCCAGTCAGCTATTGCACACTTTTTTTCAGGGAAATTACCAACAATTTAAGCTGTCTCTTTTTGTGTCTGTTAAACAAGTTCTCAAACTGGTCTGCTCCGAAACTTTTCTGTTTTTTCTTAGTTTTTTCTTTTTGGGCTTTTTTTTGGGTTGGTGGTGTTGTTATGTTTTTGTTTGTTTGTTTGTTTTTGTTTTTAGAATACCAACCACTACAGCACCTCTTAATAATGTTTGAAAGTTGATTTCCTCTTCTTATTTTAAGACAGGAAAAGCAGAAGTTGTGTTACATTATTTTTTACTCAGGGGTAACTGAATTGTCACTTTGTGGCTGGTAATTTGTATTGAAAAAAAAGAAGTGGTCAGAAGATTTACTTGCCATGAACTGTTTTTACCTGTAGTCTTCCTGGAACAAGTAGACCTAACAGTGCATAAAAGCCAAAGCCCGGAAGTGAAGAAAACAAGCAGTCTTAAGTATCTCTGAAGATAGGACTGCATGAATAGGACAATAAGTTGTTTGTCTTTCTTTAATGTCTCTTTAATGAGACATTAAAGCTTCATATACAGTAAACCCCAAGAGTTGATATTAATATACATTCCTTGGTTCCCTGGTTTAACTGTATTTTTGTCGTCACTATTTTACTATACACGAACATGTAAATTATTAGGTTCCCGTCGCACAGAGTGCAGTTGCTTTTTGGTGCCACCAGGTGGCACAATAAGCTGCTGTCGTGCCTTGGGGGCCTCTCCGCTCGCTGAAGGAAATGGCAACTGGCGGTTGTGGAAATAATTCTTTTCCCGATGTGCTAAAAGGGGGAATTAATTTGTCTAATAACAAAAGGGAATGGTAAATTTATTAAAACTTGTAACTTCAGTCATCCAACTCACCTGTCCTCCTCATGCTGGGACTGGTGTTCTTACATCCTCTTAAGTGTGAGAGTTTTCAGAGTTCTTCAGAATGAGAAATCCAGTTTTGCCTTCATCTGTAAGGCAAGTGTAGCTCTTTGTTGTACTCTTACCATGAAGGGAAGAACATTCCCTACTGCAGTAGGTTTAGCTGACTGATTCATGGGTATATCCTTTGTCTCTCTGAGTAACTCTGGGTAGAGAGTAGTGCCTAATGAGTTACTGTTTGGTTGAAGGCCATGGCTGAGGACTTGGGGGACCAAGATAAGGCCAAGCAGATTCAAGATCAGCTTAATGAACTTGAAGAGAGAGCAGAGGCCCTGGATCGTCAACGAACAAAAAATATTTCTGCAATCAGGTAAGAAGCGGATACTTTCTTAAATAGTATCAAACAATATTTAAAAAAGAAAAACTAATGCATTAACAAATTAACTGCAGGACTTTGTTTCTTTTTTCCTGTAGTGTGTGTTAATGTCTATTGTAATTGCTCTGTTAGTGCTTGTTTATCTTCACTTTCTTGTATTTGTCGCGCAGTTAAAACCGTCAAAAATGTAAACCCTCTTCTATATACCCCAGGGGGCAGTTGGGTTGCAATAAGGCTAATTTGTGGTCAGGATGAAGCTGCAAGAATGCTTTCAGGTGTTTTGTTGTGTAGGGACTGACAAATGACAATCACTTCCTTTTTGTTTCCCCATCCTCCTTTTTTTTTCCATTCTGCAGTTACATCAACCAGAGAAACAGAGAGTGGAATATCGTTGAGTCTGAGAAGGCTCTTGTGGTAAATAGTACTGAATTAATACTTTTCTACAAGTAGAGATGAAATGATGCAAAGAGGGATAATTGCATGGTGAAGTTACTAATTTTTTAAATTATATGTAAAATCTTTCACATAGGCAAATGACATGATTTTAAAGCACATGGCTTTATCCTTTTGCTCACTTCAGTTTTCAGCAGAAAAGAATGACTTAATGCATTTTATACAGGAAGGAAAATTAAGCCTCCTCATAAAGGAGACTTCAGATAATAATACAGTGAAGGAGATACTCAGTTCTCTGTAGTTACATTTTTATTAAGGAAGAGTTTAGCTTGTTAACAAATGCTTAAACATTAACTCTCCTGAGAGTTGTGTGCCTGTTTTCTGTTGTATGCAATAAGGACAGTTGTGCCTGTGAAGTGCAGGATGATGGGTGCATTAAAAACTTTCTAATCTGTAATGTTGTTGCTGGTTTTTCGCTGATCTTGGTGTTGTATATAGCAGATGAGTAATTGCATGGATGGGGGGCTGTGGGAGGATTTAAAAGAGTGCAAGTAGCAGACTCTGCAAAACCATGTGCTATTTCTTCTCCAGGCTGAAAGTCACAGCATGAAAAACCAACAAATGGACCCCTTTACTAGGCGGCAGTGCAAGCCCACAATAGTTTCTAATGTGAGTGTAATACTTAAGTTCACTTGAGGCTATTTGCTGAAAAACAGAAACCAATGTAATGCAGAGTGTAGGAATAAAAAATCCCAACTGTGCCATATGCTATTAACGCCCTGAATGCCAGTGTGAGATACAGCTGAGTGAGATCCAGGTCCCTCTTCTTTTTTAATGCAAAGTGTGAAGGACATAAGTGATGTGGGTATGTACTGCAAAAGCAACCATGATGGAGACTTCTGTCGTGAGTTCATCTATGTCGCATTATTCAGATTTAGTTAGCTCTGGGAGGACAGTTTGCTTTAAGTGCGAGTTTCACTTTTAATTAGCTGAAAGTTTCCTGGAAGATTAGTTAAAGGTGAGAGGAGAACAAACATTTTGGGCCTGTGATGGATAAAGTAGTTCAACACAAACTTCCCATGTGATACTGTGGCAAAACCTTCTACTGCAGTCCCTCCATATATAACTGATGAATAATGAGGTGATCACCTCCTCCTTCTAAGAAATCTGGCCTTGTTGATGTCTGTTCTGGGGTAGTATGTGGTTCTGGTGTAGGTACCTAAAAAAAGAAATTCTATTGCAGGACTGGAATGAAATATTTCTGAAATGCTTATTTATTAGAAAAGATTCATAACTGAGTACCTTTATTATGCTAGAGATCTATTAGGTAAAGAAAATAGTCTTCTGAAGATTTCTTCTCTTTAGTAGAGTGTTTCACCCAGAACAGTAAGCTGAAAGCAAATACGTATTACAGTAGCATTAAGAGTAGTCACAGAAACAAACCATATAATCAGGAAATGTATTTCTGATTTTGTCAAATAAAAGCTTTCTGAAGATGATTTTAGTTTGTTACTGTCAGATAATGTCAGGATGATTTCAGTAGCCCTTTGAGACTCTGAAAGTTTGGTGCACTGATATATAGTATCTTATGGTTTTAGATTCATGGATATGAACACTGAACAAAATGTAGTTCTAGATTTTGCAAATCTAAATGCAATATTTTTTTATTTTTATTCTTCCCTAATATTTTGCCTTTGCAGTCCAGAGATCCTGCTGTCCAAGCTGCCATCCTTGCCCAGCTAAATGCAAAATATGGATCTGGTGTGTTACCAGATGCTCCAAAGGACATGAGTAAGGTAAGTTTCCATTTTGGTCTCGGTTACGTTCCTCACACTGCCACCCTTTTACTCTGTGAAACTTGTGAGTAAGCAGGTGTACATGTTTCAGTTCCAGAAAAGGGTACCCTATAGAGCTTTATCATAAAAAAAAATAGCTTCTTGGTTCTTGGGAAAGGAAATTTAAGTTGCTCTAGCAATATGAAAGATACACTATAAGTATGTTTATGACAGAAGAGGGGAAAAAACATTTTTGTATGGCCAGATAAGATTTGGAGACTTACCTGTAGTTTTCATTTCAGGGTCAAGGAAAAGATAAAGATGTGAACTCTAAATCAGCTAGTGACCTCTCAGAAGATCTTTTCAAAGTACATGACTTTGATGTAAAGATTGATCTTCAGGTTCCCAGTTCAGGTAGGTGTTCCATCTGAGTTGGGGATGTGATTGTCCAACCCATTTTGGTAGAACTTACTTCTTCCAGAATAATTTTTTCAAAGTTATGGGTGGGCTTTTGAAAATGGGAGTAAGGACTCTGTTTACCATCTTGAAAAGTATCTTGAACTGAGGAGGAGAGGATGTGTGGTAGTGACATCCATTGAGAAAAGAACAACAACCATATTGTGTTAGACTAAAAGCCTGTATATCCCCATATCCCTAATTTGAAGCCTAGAGAGAGAAGGAGATGATGAGTGATTTTTGATATGCTCTTCCAGTCTGTATTATCTATGACTTGCATAATCTTTGGGGGGAAAATGAGTGTTGTATTTAATAAGTCTTGGCAGCTACCTTGATACTTGCTTCGTTAATCTGTCTAATAACTTTTGACAACAGATAAGATGTGTGTCTGTGCTGTGCTGTTCTGTCCTCTGTGCACATACTGTGGTGATAAGGTGTTTTTACTTGATTTTGAACCTGGTGCTTTACCAAGTTGCTGTTCCCTAACTTAGACATTGCAGATGATATTGAAGCTAAATTTTAGGGGAATGAAATCACTGACCAGTGAGTGAAGATGATAGACTCAAACTTGCTGGCTCTTCCTCTTTGTTATCTTGACTTTGACAGCAGGAGATGTGTGACAAGAACAGTTGAGTATCACAGGATCATTTTGATTGAAAAAAGACCCTTAAGATTATCGAGTCCAACCATGAGCTGAACATTCACAAGTCCACCACTAAACCAGGCCACCATGTGCCACAGCTACACATCTTTTAAATACCTCCAAGGATGGTGACTTAACCACTTCCCTGAGCTGCCTGTTCTGATGCTTGACAACCCTCTTGGTGAAGAAATTTCTCCTAATATCCAGTCTAAACGTCCCTAGTGCAACCTGAGGCTATTTTCTTGTGTCCTATAGTTTTTTTCCAGTGGGAGGAAAGCATGGGAGGAGTATACCACTGCCATTTGACACACAAGGTTTAATATTTCTTGCATTACTTGAAGGATTAGACCTGCAGTTTCTTGGAAGACAATAATTTAGGAAGTACTGTAAGAATGTACAAAGACAAACCTTGTCAAGAAGCAAGAGCAGGAGAAGTTTTTCTAAACTAGGTCAAGATGGAAACTCTGGATGTAAGACCACAGAATGAGGCAGGGGTTCAAGAACAAGAGGCTTCCTGAAACAGCTAGTGAGAGTTAGGAACTTGAGAGTTAGCAAGCAGATGAGGGTTAGGCACTGAAGCACACTGAAGGGAGAAGGATGAGAAACACAGTTTTCCTTAGACAGATCACCATTTTGGCATCTTACTTAGTGCAGTCTCCTTGCTTAACAGAAGAATCTGGAGACTGAGAAAAATGTGTGTTCTAGACATAGATAGAATGTTTGACTTTTTCTGCTTACTATCTATCTCTGGATTTACACACAGAGTCAAAATTGCATGTGCTGCATCTATGAAGATAAGCTCCCTGATCCTGTCTGTATTATTAACTGAAGTTCTCACCTGACGTATACTAGAGAAGCCAAATGTGATTTTGTGGTGAAGTTGTCAGCAAAAAAAAGTAAAAATTTATAGTTTGCCTGTAGTTTGGTCCTTACTCTTTTCTTGTCCCCAACAGAATCTAAGGCACTGGCCATCACCTCCAAGGCTCCTCCAGCAAAAGATGGTGCCCCTCGGCGATCATTGAACTTGGAGGACTACAAAAAGAGACGGGGGCTTATTTGAGCATGCCCACTCTGCTGCTTCTGATCCTGCATGCTCCATGATGATGTCCTACTTTTTCTTCCTCCCTTTTCAGTTCTCCCCTCTGGGTTGGAGCAGCAATGGAGCTGGGAAGAGACTCTTTAAAACTGCCAGTCATCTGTAACATAAACCATTCAACTATTTACTGTATAGACCTCCCTTCTTGCCCTTTCCTCTGCTCCCCTCACAAATGTGGATCTGTGCTATTTGGGGTTTTCCCATTTCTTTTAGTTTGAGTTTTGTTTTTATTTTGTTGATGCAGCTCATTGGTCCACTCTGTGTTCAGTATTAGCCTGAGGTCTGGATTTCCATAGGAATCTCTTGGCAGTCGCAGAATCAGCACTTGGTGAATCTCCCCTTACATACCACCACAGGCACAGTGAATAAACATTGGCACAAGACCTTTGTGGCTGGAAGGTCATCTGCACTTTCTCCCTCTTCTTCTTCCTCCTTCATCCTAGCTTTGGAGAAGGGAATCTTCACAAACTGGCCTAGGTTCAAAGTGTAAATTTTTTTGGGAGGGTTGTGTGACTTTTTTTCAGGTGTTTTTTATCATTTTTAAGCTGCAGTACTATTTGTATCCGTCTGTCACAGTTCTTTACGGCTGTTTTGAATTTCTACCAGCTGTACTTGAGCATCTGAAATTGCAAGAAAGAAACTCATTAAATGTGATTCTTCTTACTAAAATGGCTTGGCTGATATAGCTATTTAACTTCATGTTCCCTTTTTTAATTCACTTAATTGATGAGAAAGGTACACAGCTCTTAATGTGGGACTTGTCATCTATAGCACATCCAGACTCTACAGCTGTAACTGGGTGAAGTAGCTTTTTATGGGGTGACCCTGGGGAGCTCATTTGGTTGGGCTTTAATTTCTTCTCCAAGCTTTCAATATTACGTATTTGTTAAGTTATCATGTCTTCCCTGGGCTCCAGCTCACTTTGTTTCTTGCTTTCTGAACCATTTAAATGGGGCTTCTATCAATAAACAAAATTTCTTTTAAAAATCCCATTCTATGGAAGGGGAAGGACATAATAGAAAGGTCAGAGGGTAACAATAAAAACGTGAGAGGTAGGTGATGGACATTTTTCATGTATAAACTGGTACAAGTGGAGTGCAACATGAGCACAAGAATTGTATGGCTTTATGGAATATTTGACTGGACACAAATTGACAGCTAAATTATCACTCAGGTGTAAAAAAGAGAAAAAATCAAATGTAAATATAAGTGACATTTAACAAAGAACTTTTCCAAACAAGATGCAACTGAATATATGAAACTAAGAACTAAATTAAAAGAATTAGAAGTCTAAAAGGTTAGAGGCCCTCGTTCAGTAAGCGTGCAAGCACGTGTGTGTTCCTACTCAGGCCAGTACATATATAACAACTTAAGCACTGAATTGGATAGGAATGTTTCTGAGGGACTCTAAAGAGGGAAAAGGCAATGCTCTTCTTGTGTCAGAGCATTACTGTTTTTCTGAACTCATACACTGGTTGTCTTTTAACCTGTGTTTGATACTTCCTTGTTGGATTCTTAATGAAACTTTAATCTAGTTCTTATTTAACTTTCTCTTCCTTTTTTTAACAGTAGCTTTAAAGAAACATCATGTAATTGTGTGCAGGTTGATTCTACAAACTGTGTATAAAAAGAAAATCAACGTATGAAGCCTACCATGTAAACAATTAAATAGAAATATTTCAATACTTATTTACTGAATAGTCCATAGTTCTAGGACAGGTGGATTATTCTGTAAATATGTAATCATAGACTACTTTATTTGATGGCCTATTTTAGCAGCTTCTCTGGAGTTACAGTAGGCTATCACATATACATACTTTTAATTTTTTAAGATTGGATTTTTGGGATCTACCATCGTAACTTCATAGGAAACATTGTGATTCACTGTGTAGATATGCATTTAATATGATTTGGTTTTTTCAACAGCTAAAGTGATTTGTGATAAAAAGAATTAAACTTACTTTGCAATAGATGGTTTTAAAAATAATCACTCTCCAATGGTTTGCAGAAATAATTGCCAAATCAAACAGTTCAGGAACTGATTTTTTCCACAGAAATGCCTCAGAGCTCTGAGATGCAGTGACAAGTGGTCTCTAAAGGTAAACTTAACTCAAATACAGTATTTTTAATATGCTTGGCCTTGATAGATTAGATTTATTTAACTTCTACATTTGGTAACACGAGGCTGTCTGTAATCCAACCAAAATGTGGGTGGGACCCATACAGTGTTGCAAGTAACTTTTAGTAGAGAAAACCAAAACACAGGAGATGCAGTGAGTTTGGGATGCCAATCTGAATGATGGGCTATGTCCTAATTATCTGCGATTATGATGCTTCCACTTACCCTCTCTGGGTTTTGTTAAAATACTGTTTTTAGAGAAGACAACCATCAGGAAATTGTGCAAACCTCTTATATTGAGACTAATACATGAAGAAAGTACTCTTGAATAGTTACATAATTGTATGAAAGCTGTAATCTTTTTTCCTTTAAGTGCATGTAAAGGTGAGTGACTACACCTCCCACTTGTTAGAGAGGGAGAGATTTGTTTACTTTGTTTCATTGGTGTCCTAGCATAGTTCATCACAATTGTACAGACTTATATAAATAAACTTGGTTTGTTGGTTTAATAAGGTTGATTGTTTATCCCTTGATGTGAGGTGCTAAAGGGTTTCCTGTCTGGATTTTGTTTTTGCAGAAACTGACACTTCATTTATCAGTCTAGACTATTATATTTTATTCTAATATTGTGAAATAATAAAAAGTAAGCCCCTCTTTCTTTGCAAGAGCAGCTGTTGACTCCTGGATCACTCTCTAGCATCTGGAGTTGGTCCTTATCACTAGACTCCAATGGAGCCGCTTGGAAGGTCAGTTCACTTGCACCTCTGCTGCACCTCACTTAAAACACAGCCTTTGCTTGTCCTATAGAAATCCAGACTACTTTTGTAATCAAAAATGCTAAAGTATGTAGCTGCACTTGATGCTACTGAGTAAGGTGAAGCAAGACTTCTATGGGGTGCTCAGTGTGAGGATGAGACACAACAGGCATAATTTGAAACAGGGTAAGTTCTGCCAAGATGTAATATTAAAAAAAATTGCCCTTAGGACAGTTAAACAGTGCAGTAGGTTGCCTGAGAGATTTTTCTGTCTATTTAGGAGGTTTTCAAGAGAATTAAGAGATTAAGGCGCAAATAACATGATCCAATCTTGTAGTTTACCCAGTTTTGAGAAGGAGCATGGATTGGTCATCACCCTGACCTCCTTTCTGACATGAATTAACATATAATCCTATAAGTATACTATACTTTCTCCAGTTTTGTCTGTCTTCCCTGCAAGTACTGCCTCCTCCCCATCCCCTTTTCGACATGCAGAGTAATGCAGTGCCCAGAATTTGTCTCGCAGACATTGTGGCTTAGGACGAGCAGTGCAGGATTTCCCAATATACACGTCCTTTCTGAGACTCCCTGGTTGTGGACACCTGTAGGGTTCTTTCGAGGGCTGTCTGTGAAACAAAATTGTCCCTAGAGATTAACCACTGAGAGGCCGGAAGACTTGGCCTGGAAGTTTGAGTCAAGAGCTGTAACAGATTTGCTTAGCAAAGGGTTCCTTTGCTGTACTTGTGAGTTGTAAATTCGATACTTAAGCTCCTGATACATATGCAATCTTGCTTTCAGCACAGTAGCTTTGTCTTTTAGAAGGAGATGCTTAAGTAGCAAATAAATAGGTGATTTTTAAAAAAAATTTGGAACTCACTAGTTTTACCACCATCATCAGTAGTTTCGGATTTTACATCACCTCTCACACTCAATAGCTGAAGGAATTTCAAATGAGCAATTTCTTAAATCTATAGTGTGTGGAATTATCTGGGTAAAAAAACCCAAACAAACAAAACTCAACCACCAACTTAGGTTTCTGCTTGGTTAGTTGGACTGTGGGGCTAGTAAACATGGAGAGTTGTAGTGGTAATATCTTAAAGCTCTTTGGAAAGCCAGCCGTTCAATGCTCCCTTGGGGCTCGTTATGCTTTGACATCTATCGAGTTGTTAAAGGCTCCTGTGGCCCAACTGTGTCAGACCAGAACAGGTAGGTGTTACCCATGTAACTCCAGCCTTTGGAGACTTGACTGTTTGGTTTTATTTGTTTATTCTTTCTACTGAGAAGAAGCAGTATCCAGGTAAGAGTATGAGCAGTTAAAGAAGGTAAGTTAAAGTAGGAACTTCTCAGAAATAGCTGATACTTTGCAATTACCCAATAACTTACCTAGAAGGCAGAGTGAGTATTGATAGTACTTAGGATGATGTATCTGACTGCATGTAGACTGTGTCTAATTTTTGAGTTTCTCAGTCCAAGGAAGATTTCGGCCACCTGAAACAGATTTAGTGAAAGGCCACCAAGATGGTCATGGATTAGGGCTCATTGAGCTTCTTCCAAGAAGGTTGTGATAAAAGCAGTGCAATAGTCTATTATGGTTGTTAGTAACAGGCCATAAACTTAGTACTGAGTCTGCAAGGCCTTGGGTCTGAGAAGGAATATCATATTTCCCCTTCTGAACTTTCTTTGGCCTACCTGAATCCTTGTTTTACTTAGCTTTGCTGTAACCATTTCTATAACTGGCCGGATGTCTGTGGTTAATTTCTTTTACTTCTGTTTACCTTTAGGTGGTGCAATCATAGTTTTATGTACGTAAGAGTATTAGGCAGGTGTTTTATGTGCAATGAGATATTTATGACCAAAATAATGATGTGGAGAGAAATGCAGGCGTGTTATATGATAGCGAGGCCTTTAGAATTGGAAACAAAGGATGTAGAATAGAAGAGTGCAGATTAATGGTGGGACACACATGTGGAACTGGAAACCCCATAGTCCTGTATTGGTGAGTGGTTACTCAGCAGCAGTCAGGTGGGGGGGGTGGGTGGGCGGTGGTTCTTTGGGCTGTGGGGTTTTTTGTGTGGTTTGTTTTTTGGCAGGTTTTTCTGGTTTTGTGGTTGGTTGGTGGGTTTTTTGTTTGGCTTGGTTTTGTTATTTAAGGCAGAACAAGGACTGGCAAAATTGTGTTTAGGAAGTAACAGAAGAAAGAATTCACATCTAACATATGTGAAGGGCTCATATATCATATATTTGGATCTGAAGGCCAATAAGGAAAAATAAAGATTGTAAAGCATGTCGGCAAACATAAGAACTCCAAGTAGATCCTAGAGGGAGGAAGAAGAAAGCAGCAGCATATTCCTCCCAACAAAGGACTTCAGATGCTGATAGCTTCAAGTTATGCTTTCCAGCAGTCTGGAGATATTGATTTTGAGGTGCAGAGTAATAGTGGAAGGGCGAAAATAACCCCTAAAAAGGAGAAAAAATGGAGAAATGTATTATTCTTTTCCTATAGTAATTACATCTAGACTAATAGACTAAGGTTTCCATATGCTAACAACGAATTCTTAACTTTATATATGTTATGCTTCTTTAACTTTATATATGTTATGCTTCTTAACTTTATATATGTTATGCTTCCTCTTTGTCCATAAGCAAGATCATCAGTGTAACAGAAGATGCAGCTCAAAGGGGGCTAAGAGCAGCCTTCCAATGAATATGGAGAGGCTGTCAGGAAAGTGGTCTGCTTTTTTACAGTTGTGGGTCCTGAGAGGATTACAGACAATGGTATAATTTGAAACCAGACGATGCGCTTAAAGGTGGTGGAACCGCTGTATGAGAACCATGAACAGGCTGCCCAAAGATCTTATCTTTGGAATAGATAAAGCCAGAGCAATGTGGCCTTGGATCTGATCCTGCTGGGTGTAGGAGGCTAATCTTTGGGACCCCCTGAGGTCCCTTTCAATCTAAATTATACTATTGACTATTTGCCAATGATTGATTTCTTTAAGGTCTGGCTTCTCTAAATATACAGTGCATGTAAGTTTCTTAAGTTTTGTCTTTTAATTGAATGCAAAATGTAAAGCGCAGTTGTGTTACTGTAGCCCACTGCTGGTGTGGGCAGCAACTCTCTCTGTGGGAAAATCCTGGAATTTAACAACTGTCTTCCTAAATTCTGCATGCTGCCTTCCAGTAGTCTGTGGATTGTTAAGAGTATTTTCTGTAGAGCAAATAATTTCCCTGAGTGTGATTAAGTTGCATAGAACATATTTGGGGTAGAATTTACTCTGTGTCATTAACTTTGCACTCTGTCTTCAGTACTGGAATATGAGAGTAATTATTTGAAATGAAAAAGATTGTTTTCTTAAGAGCTGGCACTCGGTGTCAAAGCATGAACTGGATACTTTAAGAGACTCAATACCCTTCAGCAGTATAAAGCAAGGGAGTGTATTGAGAGTGATAGTTACAGAGGGGTATTCTTTGTGGGATTTTTTCTTTTCTTCATATCAAGCTTTAGAAAAAGATTTGATTTTATTTAATTTCTTTGTGTGTTTGATTGTGACAACAGCTGATGTCTAATTCCTGAAAGGTAGCTGCAGACTCTCTGCTCCACTAAAAGGCTTTAGATGCCATTTTGAGCTTCTGTCTTTCAACACATTTGTAATCCCCTGGCAATGAAAGAAATGCTGAACCATAAGGAGGGTGGGAAAAGAGTGGTCATAGCCTGAAAACACTAGGAACCTCTGGTTCATGAAGAGGAATACTGTGCAAACTGAAACACACAATATGTTGCTTTCTGATAGCTAGCCTTCTACCAAATGTGGCACCAGGTTTGAGTGAAACACATTGTTTTCACCCATGTTACAGAAAACCATCATGCAGAAAGTAATTTCCTAACTTATTTTTAAGAAACATTAAAGTTTTAAAATTGGTCAGTTAGTTAATTAGAGGTTACTCATACAAATGCTTGCAAGCAACATCCCTGACTTAATTGAATGTACCTAAATTATTATGGATTCTGCACAAGTTTGTTTGGTTTTAGTAAATGTATATAATTTTGCAATATGAGAGCTAAGGTTTTTGAGTACTATTCTGGAGAAATTAGTATTATAGAAGAGAAATTAGAAACCCATGATTACAGAAAGAGAAAGGGAAGAAATCCATTGGTGAAAAAACTTGCTGGAAGTCTCTGGTTCATGTCCTAAGTCTCACATTAACCTTTAAGTAAAAACTTTATATTTCCTCAGTCTTCCTGAGGCAGGGTTTTTTGGTTATTAAACCTCTGTCAGCTTATTCTGCAGAAATACAAGGGTGGATAGGGTAATAAATTACACTGCAGATGAGCAACTTTGTGAACTTATTAAAGACCATGTTAGACAAGATTCATAAATACAGCTTAATGCTAAGTGAGTGTTGGGATGGGAGCAAAGAATACAGGTTATTTTCTGGCATGAGTATATATGTATGATGACCAGAAGATATCAGGTCTTTGGGGAGATTGAATTTATGATTCAGTGGGTTAAAGGAAGAGGCAGTAGAGTAGAACATTAGAGGCTGGGAGTGATCTGCCTTTGTAAGATCACAATTTCTTGTTTCACTGTGCCTGCTTCAGGAAAGAAATTCAAAATATCCTTGCTTTAGGGCAGGGAGGGGGATATTCCAACAGCTGTAAAATGTGCTCCTAAATCAAACAGATAAAATTTTACCTGAGACTCGAGATGACTTGGACTTTGATCTTTAATGAAAGAGTTCTTGAATAATTTGTTGACTCTTCTTCAAGGCTACAGACAAATGTGCAATTGTCTGGCACGCAAGAATATTTGCCTTGAGTGCAACGGTGTAAGCGTTGTATACTTAATCCCTTTGTAATTCTTCCTGGTGGTCTATCTGCCGACAGGTAACTTGCTTCCATTATTTTTCAAAGTGACATTGCTGTATAAAAGCTCAACTCCTGAAGGCAGCCACGTGGCGATCAGTTTTTAGGCCATTTGCTGGCAGCGGTAGCGGAGGAGTTCAAGCGGCTATGCGGAAGCCATTTGAACACGGGTGGCTTGGCAGCTGTTGTGCGGCTGTTTTCAGATAGGGCACTTCTAGAGAAGCTGTTGCTGCCCAACTGACTGTTTGTACTGATTAAGGTACGCCAATCAGAGCAAAATTATTGCTCACATCCCACATATGCTTTAGAAGGTTACTATGACAAATTACAGCTTCTCCGAGAATGGCGCTAATGCAATGTTTTTTCTGGCCGCAGTTAGCACAAGCATGTGCTCAACAGTCAGGTTAAAGTAGTCTTCCTTGACTGGGAGGAAAAACTGATCTATGACTAGAAAAAACGGATCATATACAGCATATATAATTAAAAGGAAAACCCCAAATATTTGTTTCATTTTGCCCTTTGCTTGTTCTTTGCTCTTGAAGACTTTCCAGTTGTCAAAAACTGAGTACCTGTTTTTCCTGTGATAAAGCTCTCCCCCTGGTGACATTATAAGGGACCTATGGAGGCAAACTAGTTTTCCACTGTTGAAGTAAACTTAAACATTTGAATAAATGTTGTCTTCATCTGAGGAAGACTAGATGAATTTCAAACACAAAGCAATTACTTGCAATTTTGAATCAGGGTTAGTTAATTATTAAATTGATATTTGATTTTTATTTCCACTGCAAACTTCCGCAATGGGAACATTTTCTCAAATGATCGAAGATAGGAAGTTGAAGATAGCAAAGTATGATGGCCAAACTTGAGATGAAATGTAAGCTGAGTACCATTTTAGCATTTTGTAAAATCCTCTTCTAGCTCTAATCCTGGTAAAGGATTTGCTATTAAGAGTTCTGCAATTTAGCTTAGCAACCAAAGTCTGGAATTTTAAATTTTAGAGCATTAATATTACAGAGTGTGCTCTTGAGTTTCCCATGACTGTGTTGCCTGTTTCAGCTAGCACAATCTGTTCACAGCAGCTAGTGCTCTTCCAGAGACAGAGTACAGAGGGGGAAAAATGTTTATAAATTGTATCTTGAAATACTTTTGGGTTGAATGCCCAGAAGCCTGAAGACGTACAGTCCCAAATATTATATTGTGGTCTATTTAGCCAGTGTTACAATGAAAGGAAAGACTCTGCGGGAGGCTGTGGGAAATGGATGGAGTCCTCATGAAGAATATTTTCACTCACGGGTGACCCAAATTGCAAAGTCACAGGGAAGGACTCTTCCTGTGGTGATTATTTTGTGTTATTTACTAAAAGTGAAGGTAGAGCTCATTGTGGACTGCCACACACTAAAGTTTTGACTGCTGGGCAGAGACAACCTGGGTAGCTCCTCAAGTCCTGCTCTCTTCAAAAAGTGATACATAAAGAGATCCACTGTAATCTACCATAAAGTGACTCATCACTCATGACAAGTTTGTTGGTGCCTGGTTAATAGTAATAACCATTAGTTATTGCTATAAAATTAGAAAGTGTTTAAATTCTGAAGGATTATTGCGTCTGTTTTTTCTGTTCCTGCTCATGAACTTCCACCTTGAATAAATTCTTCATTTTATCACACCTTGTGTATTTATATGGTATGTTAGATCCATTTGCTGCAGTCCATTTTTAAAGGGAATAATGATGCTAACTTATACTTGCAGGTAGAAACCAAGTTGCATTCATTCCTATAAGTTTGCTGGGCTGTCTTAACATAAATATGTCTCAGCTAACACTGTTCTTCAAAGTCCCTGGGTATTTTTGGCCTGGCTTCTGGTGGATGGAAGCAGGTGGGCACAGCAGAACAACAGATGCTTTTTCAGATGTTAAACTAGGGCTGAACTGAAGTGGGAGTTTGACAAAAATACAACACGTGGTCTGAACCCCAACCTTGAGAGGAGGGACTGGCAGAGTGAGCTGTTACAGGGCAAGTGGTCCAGGCTGCATGAAAGTATTTCTAACTCTTGGTCTCTCACCATGGCCTTTCTCAAACACCAAAGATGTGATGCTGGAGCTGCAGTACCTGGGAAGCAAAGAGAATGAAAGGCAGTGCCTCAAAGGCTAGCCTATTCAAACCTGAGAACTGTGCTTTTGAAGCAGGGCCTGGCTCCATTTCTTGTGGTCTCTTAGCTTGTCTTTCCAGTCCCCTGAGCTCATGGGAGCAGGGAGGTAAGGTTGCTCCTGAGCATCCTGAACAACTGCCACAGCTCAGCAGCATCTCCTAAGCACCCTTCTCCGAAAGCCTGCACTGGCTTTTTGCCAGAAGCTTGTAATAACATGGCTGTACCTGATTAGGCTCTGGAAAAAATGCGTCTGTAGTTTACTATTGCCTTTGGTTTCTTTATAAAACAATATACATACTTATGCACACTTCTATTCTTAACTTATTATGGAGACTGAAAATTAATCAACATATGGTAAAACCAACATAGTATTGTAGAAAGTCATTCAGTATTAAAAAGAACTGATTTGTCAAGTTCAGGGAGGCAAAGCACCATTCAGCCATAGCAGGGAGCTATGGTAACAATCCACTTGGGCAAACACATTCAGAAATTATACTTTTTGCAAGTGACAATATTTGACCAATTTCCTTTTAATGGGTCAGGAGCCAGGCTATTGTTACAATTCCAGGTGGTTTTTTATCTTTAGCATTGAACAAGCACAGCAGTAGGTGAAGGCCTGAGGGGTTTCTCTTGGAGGGAGGATTAAGACTGCAGTGTTTGGATGTGAATAAAATTGTTTGGTTTTCTTGCTTGGTTGTGGAAGGAGCTAGTGGCTCACTGGCTGAACAGGTTGAGATGGTGCTCCAGCATACACCTGTCAAAATGTTTACATGCTATTTTTAGTCTCATTTATCCCAGACTTTATCTTCAGACATGAACAAAGCTAAGAGAAAATGCAACTTGCTCAAAAAGTGGTACTTGCATTATTAAAAAAAAAAAAAAAGAGAAGGAGCTTGTCACTTGCCATGATAGAATACTTAAGGTGAAATTTCTTGTTTCAGACAATAGCAGACCATGAGGCTACAGAGCTAATTTGCATCAGATGTGAACACTGCATTCAGTTTCGAAGAATTAAACAAACACTTCTGAAGCTGGTAATCAGGCTGGAGAGGCAAGGGTTTTGCAGAATCTTTGCTAGTCTCTTCGTGGTCTTGAAATTGATTTGAAACAGCAGAAACAGAATCACAGAATATGCTGAGTTGGAAGGGACCCAAGAGAATCACTGAGTGACTCCTGGCCCTGCACTGGACCATCCCTTGCAAGGATCTCTCTGAAAAAGTAAAGACATCCTGCATGGGACAGGTGTACAACTATAATAAGCTTTACTTTCTTATTTATCTGACCAGGTTGTAGAAGATTGATTTCTCTCTTCTGTGTCAGGGCACTGAGTGTTTCACAATAAAATTGTGTGGTGAGGGAGAAATATAGTAGGTTTTCTGACGGGTTCCCAACAGGACAGTCTTATAAATACTGCAAACCTGTCCAGTGGAGAAACAAAGATGTGCTGGGTGGGGAAGGGTTCCCACAAGAAGGCAGTTAGACTGTCAGAAGTTTTGCCAGGGGGTACTCCATTTCTTTTTTAGAGGGAGAAGCAGCATTCCTGTTCTAGGCTGGGAAGGGCTTCCATCAGAGCTGCCAGGCTGAGTCTGATCAAATATCCCTTTGAACCATTATCCTGTCTCAGACAACAGTCAGTGTGGGATGATTAGGACATGAACATAAGAAATAAGCCACAAAGAAACTGTTCTTTGAGAGCTGCTTAACATCCACAGTTCAAGGACATCCTGAACCAAAGGTGATTTTGAAACTGTTACACTTGCTTGGTCACCATCAGCAGACCTGGCCTCTTTCCGTTTGTTCACAATCTCTCCTGGAAGCAAGAGAAGACTCAGGTGGCAGAAAACATGACACTTTTTATAGCCAATAGAAGCTAAGAAATATGGAGAGGAGGCTGAGATTCACTGGTCAAGAGATCTCTGGAGGAGGAACCAGGGTCAAGGAGAAACTATGATGGTCTTTGATGGATCCAAAAATTTGCAGAGGAGTTGCGTACTGTGGGTGTGATTGTAGCCTTTAAAAGTAGCTGTCTTGTTGCTGAAGATCTTGGGTTTTTTCTTATTTCAAGCAATGAATAGGTGAAGAGGAGCTAAAAGAAAGTGTGGTACTGGAGGAAACAGTACTGTGGTGAGCAGGTACCAGTGACATTTTTCAAAGCCTCTGCTTTTTATTTGGATCAAGACAATGAACTGCAGCATGAGGAGTGTTAGGAGAAGAGTTCCTGCCCAACCATCATGCTTTTTAGCTGGCTGGCTTGCTAGCATGTGCTCCTTGGTGAGGTGTAAGCAAAACCAGTACAGGAGTTTTGCTGGTGTGGGGCAGCAAGCACCATTCCTCTGGCAGGTACATCCTCTGATGTGAGGATTCAGCTGTCTGAGCTGTGCTGCCCTGAGAAAAGACTGGGAGAAATTGCTATAGTGTCTGTCACATGCTGTCCACATGACTTTGCCATGCTTCTTAATTTGATGATGAGATCACTCTGCTTAGGACTTATCCTAAGATCTTCTTTGGTTGACAATATATAATCCACTCTCTCTTTATATCCCATTTCTGGGATATACTTTTCTAATTACATCAGACATTAGCTCTATGCCTTCATTTTTAAGGCTCTCTGCTATTTACCCCCACCCTACTGTTGCGGGGCGAAGCTGGGCGTGCCCCAATTTAGGAACACTGGAATGAATCTCAGGAGACGGCTGTTGTAGAAAACTATCTATCTCTAACTTTATTTTGACTCCAGTATTTATAGATATGTACAGAGGTCAAGCGATTGGCTAAACAGGTCGCCACCCCTTCAACCTGGATGGTGGACATCACCATCAATCATTTCTTCTCTCACAGGAGAAGTATGTAAACATTCTAAGAATAGACATTATTTACATGAGGCTGCGTGTGAAAGTTCTACAGAAAGACAAAAGACAGAAAACTCAGGGCAACACCCTATTATTTCTCTTTCATTGTTAATGAGGCGCTGACTCCTGTCTCTGATCTCTATGGCTGAATTAAATATTTTTCAGACAAGTTCCTCCATGCTTCCTTACCATGCTGCCTCTCCAGTTTTGAGGCACTTTATATAAATGCTCTCAAGGGTATCAATTCATCCTTCTGTTTCCTCTACAGACCCCCAGTTTCCCACTCTGGCACCTCCAGCCAAACTACCTTCCTTTTGTGTTCACTTCCCAGCCTGTCAGGCTCAGCCTTCTCCCCCAGCTCTTCCCGGGGCAGTGCACCATGGCCATCCAGCAGGAGAGAGCAGCAGAGATTTTTTTTTCCCCGTTGTGTTTTTAAGCTCACATTTAGTGGTAGGTGCCAGTGCAGCACCAGCTCCTGCAGTTTTATTTTGGGCTGCAAGTCACTGACAGAATTTTCCAGCAGACGGTTAAAAGGGAAATCATGTTCCAGGCTGAGGCCAGGCTACAGACTCACTGCCATTTGGTTTTTCATCCTGCCAGTTGGCAAAGCACTGCTGCTGAGCTCCCACTTCTGTTTGTTAATACCTGGTGCAGCTTTCCTTTCCTTTGCTTAGTTTTCTGTTTTAAGGTAAAGTCAGAAGAAGAGATTTTGCTAGGTAAATTTTGTGGATTTGCTAGGTGAACATTGCTCAAATGCAGAAGAGAAGGTAAAACAGAGTGAACAAAGACATGTTTTAAGGAGCAAATGTGGGAGGAAAAGCAGAAAATTTAATCCTCTGTGACAAACCATGGTAAGTAAAGCAGATAAGAAATTTTTTTCAAAGTTATCAATATTTTCTGATCCTTTAGAACCTATGGAGCCGCCATCACAACTACGTGTAAAGGGCTGAAAGCTGAAAGAAAGCAGTTTTGCCATCTCAAGACTTCAACTATTTGCTATAAGCTCATATTCCCCTTCTGTGTTCCCTGTAACATTCACTACAACATTAGAGGGCCTTGGGACAAGATGTCAAACAGGCCTTAGTCATGTGGAGTTTAAGGGGTACATCTCAAAGGAGAGAATTTGGAATTACTGTTGCCCATGACTGACAACTTACAGCAGCTAAGTTCTGTGCAAATGCAGCAGGGTAAGAAAATCGCAGAATCACTTAGTTTGGAAAGCACCTCTAGGACAGAGTCCATCTCTTAACCCAGCACTGACATGTTCACCACTAAACCATGTCCCTAAATGCCACATCCACATGTCTTTTGAGTGCTTCCAGGGATGGTCATTTCACCACTTCCCTAGGCCTGCTCTTCTAATGCTGACCACCCTTTCAGTGAAGAAACTTGTGCTAGGAAGTAGATCAACTACCCTGATCTCCCTTGGCACAAGTTGAGATAAATTCCACTCTTCTATCACTTTCATCTCCTTTCAGGAAGTTGTAGGGAGTGGTAAGGTCACTCCTGATCCTCCTTTACTCTAGGCTAAATATTTCCAGCTTCCTCAGCCACTCCTCATAGGACCCACTCTCTAGACCCTTCCCCAGCTCCGTTGCCCTTCTCTGGATGCACTCCGGCACCTCAACATCCTTCCTATAGTGAGGGGCTCAAAACAGGATAGAGCACTTGTGGTGTGGCCTCACCAGTGCTGAGTACAAGGAGACAATCACTGCCCTGGTCCTGCTGGCCACACTATTGCTGATACAGGCCAGGATGCCTTTGGCCTCCCTGGCCACCTGGACACAGCTGGATCATGTTCAGCTGCTGTCAGCCAGCACCTTCAGGTCCTTTTCTGCTGGGCAGCTTTCCAGCCACTCTTGCCCAAGCCTGTAGGCGTTGCCTGGGGTTGTGATCCAAATGCAGGATCCGGCACTTCCCTTTGTTGAACCTCATGCAATTGGCCATGGCCCATTGATCCAGCCTGTCCAGATCCCTCTGCAGAGCCTTCCTGCTCTGCAGCAGGTCAACATTCCCACACAACTTGGTACTGCCTGCAAAGTGGCTAAGAGGGCCCATGATCCCTTCATTCAGGTCATTGATAAAGATATTAAACAGGAATAGTGTTCACAAGTGCTGTTTTTTAGTTTTACTATTTTTTTAATGTATTTGAAAAGGAAACTAAACTATAAATCTTAATGCTACTTAAGTGTTCCAGATGGAAAGTTTCTATCCATATACTGGGTTTTCAGAATATTTATTTTCTAATCTACCATAAAGAGAGTAATGGTATTACCTTTCACATATTTTCTCCTTCCTTTCTTCAAACCTGAGATTTTTGTAAGAATATTTGAAAATTTAATTTTTTGATGAAAAATGGGATAAATGAATATTTTCCTTTTTTTTTTTTTTTNTTTTCTCAGATAGCTTTAAAATAATCCTGTCCTCTCCCCTTATCACACATTTTTCTGCTTCAAAACTATATGCAGCACACCTTCTCTTTCCGTCTTAGGGGTAATTAAGTACAGAGATGAACTGATTAGAATGTTCTCTTTTTTTTCCCCCCAGTCTCAGGATGCTTTTAAAGGGAATACAAGAAAATAAAATCTTTAGATCTTATAATAAAGAACTGATAGTGTAAACCAGGTGACTTCAGTTTGTAAATATCACTCCAATAGGTAGTGAACACACAGGTCAATTTCGAAGATACTGATCTCTTGTTTGCTAGTGACAATCCAGTTTGAAGCAAACAAATATCTCCAGTGTTGCCAACGTTTCACCAGTACCACCAGACCCACAGAGGAGCTCTTGTAAAAAGTGGCAGATCAGTATCACAGAAAAGGCACAATGACTTGATCCCTTTACTCTGTTCAACACTTAAGAATTTTACTGAGGTATTCACCACCTGACTCAACAAAGCAAATTACTTCTTTGGATATATTTTATGTGACTCCAACATATGAGTTGTTTGCTCTTATTAGAAGTATTCATTCCAGTACTTCCTTGCATTAATCGTAGGACTTGAATGAAAATTTCTAGTTCAAAACATTGCTTCTTTGGTGTTTTTGCCCATTTCCACCATCCTGAATAGGCCTCTTTGTGTGGGCAGAGGACATTGTCCAATGCAGAAACTGTTGCATTCTGTGGCCTTGGAAGACAGTGCTGTCCATTCAAATTCCAGATGCTGTTTTTCATTATAAAAGAGTTAAGTCAGCATGACGTTGTTATGGTTAGAGCTCAGAGATTGCTCCTGTAACGAAGAATGAGTTCATTGCTGATTGTATCTCCAGACTTCATAGAGTGGCAGTTTGAAAGGACTTATACCAACAGAATTTGTAATTTACCTATTTTTGACTGTTTTACTAAGCCAAAACCAACACTCCTTTTGGATTAGCCAGACAACACTTGTCTTCAGCCTTTGTATGATCACAAAATCATAGAATGGTTGAGGCTGGAAGAAATGTCCAACGCCCATGCTCGAGCCATGTCACTTGTTGCCCAAGACCACTTTCAGGTGGCTTTTTAATATATTAATTTTTGATATGGAAATTCTACATCATCTCTTTGACAACCTCTTCCAGTGCTCAGTCAAACATTTCATGATGCATTTTCCCTGATTCCCTACCCAGGACTATGGAGTACATCCTAGGCTCTCAGTTGGCTCATCATCCATCTCCAGGCACAGCTCCATGCACACAAGCTGTTCTGTCACAAAGGGCAACTGCTTCTCCTTCTCTTCTAAGCATGTCCTTCCTAAGAGCTTCTGTTGGAGCATTCCAGCCATGACAGCCATTCCACTATGTCTCTGTGATCCCAAAAAGATCATGGCCTGTGATGGCAGGCAGATCTCTAGCTCCTCATGGTTATTCCCAATGCTGCATGCATGTGTGCGGGCACTCCCAAGAGGCACACTGGTGTCCTGGATTTTCCCATCACAGTGCCCTCTAGGCACTCCTTGCTTCCATGCAATTGCTTGTAAGCAATGAAGGTAACCTTGCTTACCCCTATTTTGCTGATTTTGTGTTCTTCTTTATACACATTGTCCAGGATCCTTTGCTTGTAAGGGTGTCTGTCATGTCCTCACAGGACTGCTGGTAACTCTCTTCTTTCTCCATCATAATACAGATGACTTTCTGTTCCATCTAGATTAGTTCTGCAGAATTGCTTGTGCCTCCTGGAAAAACGTGAACAAAACCAAATCAGGCTTATTTTAAGAATGTATGATAGGGACAGAAAATTCTAATCTGTCCTCAAATATTTATGCTCACTGGGGTTGCTGTTTCTTTTCATGCTCTACAGAAAAAACCTTCACAATGTGTGCACTGGAGCTGAGTAAAGGTAGCTAGGAGGAATTGTCCTTTATCTTTGACAAAAACAAATGTTATAAAAGTCTTTTCCAAAAAAACTGAACACACAATAAGCTTTCAGAGAAGAGAAATGGCTCCCTATGTTCACATGTTTATTCATATTTTTCAGTAAACTCAAAGGTCATACAGTTCTCAGGTGATCAAACAATGGGTATACCACAATTGCTGTTTCATCATATCTTTCCCTCTCTCTCTCTAAGCCTGAACATACTTTCAGCTTTACTTCATGGCCTAAATGAAGACATTAATTGCATTAGTGTTAGGACTAGTGTTAGTCACAGATTGTGACTTTCACAGAAAACTGAGGAATGAAGAAAACTATGACAGCCCTCCACAGAAACCTACCCTTTTGGATTAAAAAAAAGTCAATTGTCCAGGCTCATGATAATAGAATTAAACCAGCACGTTTGGTGCAGAATGAAGGAAAACTATACTACAGGAAAAATTAAAATTTCACTCAAAAGAAGCTGAAATCTCAACCTTATAATGCTACGACAACCTGATTTGTTAATTTTTCGATCTGCAATACCTTAGCCTTTGTTTACTCTGAACAAACATGATGCTGGTGACCAGTGCCATCTTGCAACCCTGCAGAGGAAAGTGCTTTGTCTATTCAGGGAGCACATACTGTGCTCAGACAGTTACTTCATCACCCTGCCACCATTGCACTGCTGCCAGGCCCTCCTGCCTGCCCTGCCAAGAGAAAACCTTGGGAAAAGAGACAGAGAGACACAGGAGTGCCCAGCTGGGGAAGCTGATGGTGTTTTATTAAGGTGTCCCCTGGGTTCTAAGTCACCAAATGATTTCATTCTAGCTACTATGAAAGAGTGCTCCTTGGAACCAGAAACATCATCCTTACTAACAGCCAAACACAGGGAGTTATGCAGGAGCAGGGTAGAAAAAAGAGTGTCTCAAGAAACTGCATAAGAGCTTGTGTATGTGAGATGTGGAAACCAAACCCCCCAGGTGCCTGAAACACTGCAGAAGTGTGGCATGCAAATTGGAGGTGCATGGGACATGGTTTAGGCTGAGCACCGTGAGAAAGGGAAGTAAAGCAGCTGTTAAAAAAGGTTGCTGATTTAGTGGCTGGATATCTGTCAAAAATAGAAGATAAGTTAAGAAAAGCCATTTGGGTACCAAACAACACAGGATTTCCAGAAAGAAATAAATAAAGTCCTTACTATAAAAATGAGTGAAAAGATGTTGGGGAAATGCTCTCTGGTCCAAGGCCATCTTGCATCAAGAGGTCAGTATCCACAATTGAGGAAAATATAGTTAGAATTGCCGGATTTATACTTCGTAAACAACAATCAATTGCACCAGGAAGCAAAATAAAACCAATAAGGCTCCAAGTGTCGGAAGGCAAAAAGCCTTTTCTGTTCTGGATGATATTAAATAAACACCTGAAATAGCAACAGTGCAAACAAGCATAGAAGAATGAAGGTTAAAAATCCAAGGATTCTGCAAAAGGCAGTCAGCACACACTGACAGGGAGCAGCACACAGGACTGAACAAGGAAGCAACAGAGGCTGAAGTGTCTCCCAGCATTTCTAAAGTGACAGTTGTCCTGCCACAACCAAAATATTTCCCAAAGCTCAAACACAAGGACTGAAAATGCTTTCCAAGAAACTTAGTAAATGGATTTTGTGCAACACAAAATAATTATTTTGAAAACATTAAAGGAAGAGCTATGTCAAGAGACTGGAACATCTACTTATAGGCTGAAATCTCAATATGTATTTATCAGGCAGTGAGGTATTAATGTACATTAAGAAAACAAATTAACTGTATTCTTGTTAAACTTGGCCCAGAATATATTGCACATAAATAATTTCCCAGGCATAAATAATTTAGGTGTAATAATTTAAAGATAAAATCTTGGAAATAAATAGCTTACAATTGTTTTAGGAAGGAAAATATTTATTCCATGCTTGCAGATGTTCCAGGGCTTATTAGGAGAATGTGTACATTGGGTAGACATATATTCACAGACAGTATGATCAATGTAGAAATGTTTTAAAATGTGGGAGAAGGAAATTGCTGTAATACAAGATGTAGCTGTACTGCCAAAAACCTGTGACACACCTACAAATATTTCTTTAGTGCTCCAGCAAAAATGTAGAGAGGAATTTGATAAATAGAGTGGTAAAGAAATGTCTATCAAATTGCTTAATTTCATAGTAATTATGGAAAATGAGGGTGTAAAAGTTTGCTTAGTTGTAGCTCCGGAGACTAATGCAACCAAAACATGACTAAATTTGTATACTCTTACCCTCAAAGGAATATAGATTTAGAAATATATCAAAGAATGGGAAATGTGAAAATAAACCAGAAATACCCAAGAAAAGTTTGCAAGGATTACTGCAGAAACTTTGGATCTGCAGTTGAAAAATGGTTTTGATTTGCTTGCGTGTGCTTGAAATTCTCTTCCAGTTTGCTTTACTTTCTCAATTCACAGAAACAGTTCAAGTACTAAATATCTAATGTAATTTTTTAAAGAGCTGTAAGTAATATCTGTAATATATGCATGTGATGCCATGCTATATGTGGTAATTGCTTATAAATAGTGTCCAATTTGATTACCATAAGTTCAAATGTTTTGCAAAAGGATAAAACTATCCATTTTCTATTCAGTGTAGAGTATCCACAATCCAATATTCCCATGAAAGAAAAAGTACAGACATTTTAAAACTAGAGAGTTAAGCCCAAACTCTCAATTGGCATAGCTAAAAATATTTGAAATCAGGTAGTTTTCAATGAAAATTTGGGAACTGAACTTCCTGGCAACATAACAGGCAATATTCAAAACATGGATATTGTGATCTGTTACACAGGCAAAAAATAAAATGGAAAATGTTCTAGAAAAAAAGCACATTAAGACAATGATGAACAAATCAGAAAGACTAAAGGCCTTTCTAAATTTTCATCAGGTAAGTGCAAAATTATTATTGAACAATATTAGGTATATAAAAGCAACAGTGAACATTTGAATTACTGCATAAAAAGGGGAAGGGGAAACAAAGTGGAGTAGGAGTTTTTAAAAGTTGTTAAAGTACAGAACAAGCTGTTAAAATTTGACATCTTTGAGGAACAGGAGTGAGCCAATCACTGTAGAGAGAAAATGCTAGGAGCTGTTTTGGAAATTATGAAATGACATTTGAAAATGCCTTGTGTAATCTTTTCTCTTATGGAACAGAGGGTTATAAGGATAACTGTTCCTTTCTGAGCGTGGCATGATCAACCCAGATCAGCTGTTGATGTGTGGAAGTGCTAGATGTACCAGATTTCTGTCAATACTTCATTCTGTCCTAATCTCCATGTTTACCCCCTAGTCTTTTAACTCTGTTAAAAATATACCCTTCTTTTAAGTTTTTGATTCAGAGCAGTTTTGGTGTGATAGATTAAAAAGTGTTTTATACAGAAAATAAATCAGGAAAAGTAGAGTTTAAAATTGGACTATATTAGTCTAACTGGTGGATTAATTGTAGCAGCTTGGTGCATGTGTTATTTCTGGCTTAGTTACACACCCATTTTTCAGCAGAATAGTGGGAGTGAGGCACTGAGCAAACAAGATGAGGAACAAAAAATAAAGATTTTAAACTTGAATTGCGAACTGAACATTTCAGAGGGCTGAGGGTCTCTTAGAAGCTGAATGTAAAGAAATTACACAGTTATGGCACAGCAGTTTGATTGTTTCCATTCACTAATTATCTTACTTTCTCCAGCAAATGAGATTAAGGCTCCAACAGCAGATATGAAATTTTGTGGGGAGGTTGCTTTTCAAAAATTATTAACTACAGGCACACAAGAGAACAAGGACTCATGGGCATTCCATGGGAAACCAAAGCCCTGTAAGCCTCATGCATGCAATCGTGGCTGCAAGGACAGGGGGAACTGGCATGGAGTGCATTGTGGACACTGCTGATCATTGAGCCCCAGGGAGCCGGTGTTCAGCAGGGCTTACAGGGGACGAATGGTTTGTCTCCAACACAAGTGTGGGGACCCAGTGAGAACAGGTGAGAATAGCCCAAGGATTCTTTTCAGCCGTAGATTTAGGGAAGCTCTGGCTCCCGCAGGTGAACAAAATCCTCCTGATGACCAACCAGCTCAATCAAAGGAGTGAGTTTAAGAAAATCTACTGAAAAGTGTTTTTCACAAAGTGCATCAAACAAATGAAAATAATAATAAAAAAAAAGGGATTGCAAAAAAAAGAGATAGGAGTACAAAAAGCATAAATAGAAGAACCTTAGCACAGGAATTTTGTTGGGCTGTTGGGGAGTCCAGGTCCACAGCTGGCTGTAAGCACCAATGTCACCTTTAGGGCCCCCCCAGACCAGCAGTGCCAGCTCTGGGGGTACCACCAGGCCTAGACCTGCCTCAGCCGGAGCCTCCCCACAGCCACAGGCCCAGGGGCTCGCTGTAAGCCTAGCCCAGGGCCCCCAGCCTCTGCCTGCCCTGGCGGGTGCTGGCCTCCAGCTCAGCTGTGCCTGTGGAACACCTCGGCTCTGGGCCTCCACCTGTGTTTGGGCCGATGCCCTGGCATGGTTGGTCCCCATGGCTATGATAGAGCTGAGCCCTGCCCTGTGGGTTGGCTTTTTTGGCAGATCTGGCCCAGGATCATGAGCCTGGTCTTGTCAGTCAGACCCAGATGTTGTCTCTGTCAGCAGGACAGGCCCTGCCACCCTGGGGATCCCACCCTGGGGAAACCTTGGGCCTCACCCTGCAGGAGCAGCCGACATCCTGCCTCCGGGGATGCAGGGGCTTCCCCGTGCACTCAGTCTTCATTCCAGGAATGCTGCCCAGAGGAAGGGTTGTGGCTTTAGTCTCTAGTCACTAGTGCAAAGCTGTGCTGTGACCTACATACAGCAGGTGTAGTGCATTTAATGTCACTCTGTTTCTATGCCAGCCCAGTCACACCTTGGCCTTATGGTTGTGTTTTGTGGCACTTGAACCCCCCAGCTCCCTTGTGCTCTCAGTTCTGCCTGTTGAAGGTAAAATCACAGAATCACAGAATATTCTAAGTTGGAAGGGACCCACAAGGATCATTGAGTTCAGCTCCTGGCCCTGAACTGGGTCATCCCCAAGAGTCACACCATGTGCTCAAGTGTATTATCCAAACAATACCCTTGAACTCTGTCAGGCTGGTGCTGTGACCACTTCCCTGGGGATCCTGTTCCAGTGCCCAACCACTCTCTGGGTGAAAAACCTTTTCCTAATATCCAATTTAAACTTCTTGCCACAACTTCAGGCCATTCCCTTGGAATTCCTTTGACCTGTCACTGGTCATCACAGAAAAGAGATCAATGTCTGTTCCTCCTCTTCCTCTCACAGGAAAGTTGCAGACTGCAATGAGGTCTCCCCTCAGTCTTTTCCAGGCTGAACAGACCAAGTGACCTCAGCCCCTCCTCATAGAGCTTCCCCTCCAGGCCCTTCATCATCTTCATGGCCCTCCTTTGGCTGCTCTCTAATAGCTTAATGTCTTTCTTACATTGTGGCACCCAAAGCTGCACAAAGGACTGCAGGTGAGGCTGCACCAGTACAGAGGAGAGCTCAAGCCTGTGCTGGTAGTGTGGCTGTCCCTTAACTCCTTCCCTTCCCTTAGCTCTCTTTTGGCCCAGCCTAGGTAAAAAGCCTTGACTGGTAAAATTAGTACATATACTGTATTTTAAAGATGTAGATTTTGTTTTCCTACTTCTTTTTCAGCTGATGGATTACTGGTGGTTCTCAAGGCACTACAGATAGATTGCTTTTCCTGAAATTCTTCTATTCCTTCTGTTAGCAAGAAATTTCTTGTTTTCTTCCTCAAAAAGTAGCCAATATCCCCTAGCTTAATCAGGGAAGCTTTAAATCTAACACTTTAGTGTCTGCAAAAAAATCTCCATCATTAGTCAGTCTTATACCAGAAGATCCAGCTCACATTATTTCTAGAAAACCATGGTGAAATGACTGTCTGATAATAGAGTTCAGCAAAATGAAGGCCCATTTGGAGTGTAACAACTGCTTTTCTGATTCACTCTCCTGAAAATACAGTGCCAAGCCCTGCATGATCAGAAAAACACACAGTAGTCACCATCCATTAGTTAGTTCTTACCCATCTTTGTCCACCAGTTCAAATGTTTTATTTACAGAACAAAACCTTTTAAAATTACATATGTTTTCTTTATTACACATAATGTGGAATAGCTAGATCAGGAGAAACCAAAACCCTGCATTTTCTGAACATGTATCACATTCAGAAGAGCAAGATGCCTGAAATTCTCACTTTTTATCTCCAGGCAGATACCAGAGTAAAGAGCCATGTAGGAGGAAGGAAAACTGGCAGAACATCTAGATATGAAGATTGCCTAATTCTGTGAGTAAAGACAGAACTTGCATTCCTGAGTACAGGAAGACTCTCAGGTAACTTTCCACAACTAATACTTTTTCAGTAGGCACTTACAGTGTTTTACTACTTTAGGATTTTCCCTGGAGTGTGAAGGGCCTATGTTTAGTCAGTTTCTCCTCTCATTGTTTCTGTATTTTTCATCTGCCTTTCTAATTCAGCCAAATCTCTGCAAAGAGAGTCTGAAATCTTAATCAGACTTACTGTATTTTTTTTTTTTCTGGTTGGAAACTTTTTAAGTGCCTTGAAGAGGTAATCTTAAAAAGAGGGCAAGGACTAAAATCAGCAACATCTAGCCTGATTTACCTTTACAGTTACTTTTACAAAAATGTAAGCAAAAAAAGAATACAGGAAGAAAGAACCAGCAATTCTTGAACACAAGTCTCTCTAATGCTTCCTTGCAAGTTGTGGGCAAAAGCCCAGGCTATTCTGTTTTACTATGACATACTCATTTATTGGTGTCAGACGATAACGTTTCAACAAAATCATTTGAAAAATCATTTCTTCTTCCCCAATTACCTGTTGCTTATGTATTAGGCTACATGCTGCTTGCACACCTTTCCCAGTCTTCTGCAAAGGCTGGAGTCTTTTGTGTGGCAGAGAAAAAAATACTACTTTTGTGAAACTTTTGCTCATAGGAAGAGAAAGCATTCTTTGCACTTTTTTGAAGGGATTCTTGCAGTCCCTTATCTCTAAAACATTCTGGCTTCTAGGGAAGTTTTGAGATGGTAGCCCAAAATATACTAGCCTGCCTTTTCCTTAAGATTGGCCTTCCCAGAGCCCTTCAATTTCTCTCCAGAAAGTGTACATTTTCAGTGCTGTTTAAACACTGCTTAACATTATAAAATCAAATCACTCTCGACAGAATGTAGTTAAGAAAAATAACTTCACCCAAATTTCTTTCCAAGTTATCAAAAATCTGAGAAAATGTAAAAATCTGTAAATGTATAGTGGGATCTGAGAGTAGGTTGCACAATTGCTATATTGTATGCCGTTGTACTGAGATACCATCAGAAAGCTGGTGGGAAATTTACTATTACTACAAAGCAGAAGAAAGAAATCAAGGCACACTCTACAAAAGCCAGTCAGCATAGCTGGCTCTAAGTGCTGGCACTGCACAACGTAAATACAAATTTATTTAATCCATCAGTTTGTTCTCAGCTGTACAGCAAAGGTTATAGAAAGGGTCCCAGGAGAGTCAGATATGCAGATACTCTCCTGCATCTGAAATAGACATAATAACCATACTGATGCTAAGAGGATTGCAGGGACATTCTGAGGAGGTGTCTCTAGAAAAGACCTGTCCTCTCAAACTGGGACACGTGTAAGTGGTCAGGAGCCAAGGCCTATACAGCTATTATCAGAGATGGTATGGGTGCACTACTTTCCTTGTGTATTAGGGTTACCAGAAAGACTTCATTTGATCAGGTTCTGTCTGACCAGTCTGTTGTTGTTCATGGCATGATGGCTGGACCTGATGACTTCTAAAGATCCCTTCCAACTCAAACTATTTTATGACTCATTAGGCACAATTCCTTCCTGAACTTGCCTGAATTTAGTGAGTATGCACTGATCCCTTCTCAATGGGACAACTTATTCTGAGTGCCAGGGAAAACTTCCTGATAGCAGTCTCCAGACACTTTAGGTGATAGGCATATCTTTGATTTCACTCCCAACCCCACTATCCTATTTTCACAGCTAACACTTCTAGCAGGGAAACATCAGCTGTGGCTCTTCATGAGGCCTTAGCTCTTAATTTGGAGCAAATGTTTGGGTGAAAACTTTACTGTGGAATAGAGCAAAAGACAGCTATTTTTTAGTGTTGTTTAATTTAATACACTTTGTTGTTCATGTCAGATTTGTGCTAAATGATCCACCTTGCCCTGGGGTTTTGTCAAAGCAATCATAAACATATGGGTAATGGAAACTGTCACTCATTCTGTATGCAAAAGATAAACAAAGGGGATAATTTGCCTCAGCTGTCTTGAAACACCCTTATGTTGTATTAAAAGAGACTAGAGCATAGAAATGTGTGTGTTCAGAACAGTGTCCAAAAGCTTTTGTCTCCTTACCATTGCTACAACTCAGGGAAACATTCCCCATGAATGAACACTGACACTGTGCAAGCTGTAATAGTGCCTTCCTACAGGACCTTCTACCTTCTTATGCTTCAGTTTTTCAAGTCTTGACAAGTCTGTGTGTGATGTGGTTTGGTACTGGTGATTGTCCCACTTCAAGTGGGGGGTTGGACCTGGTGACTTTCAGAGGACCCTTCTGACATTTTTTAAATTAAGTAGTCTGACTTATTACCTATCAGCACGATGGCAGCATTTGAGCAGAGAATGTGATATTCCAAATAAAGCATACAGACTATAAGGAAACTTTGGTCTCTGTTTAGGGGAAAAAATGTGGATGGAGTTGAGGCAATGAGGAGACTAGTTTTTGAAAGAATGAACCAATTTGTGGGTAGATAAAGAATTCTGGTCTGAAAATTAGGATCCAAGGACTGCTCACCTACACTGTATCAGTACTCAACAAGTAAAATGAAGGAACAAAAGATAACTTCTGACAGCCCCATTCTTGATTAGTACACTTCTGTTACAGCTAGAGGAGCATTGTCAGAAGCTTTCTACAATTATTATACTGACTGGTGCCAGCACTATTTTAATTATTGCAGTTGAGTCACAGATGATTGAATTTTAAGAACTGAACTGCATCCATACCTTTCTATAACAACTCTCCCTTTGCTCTGGTGGCTAGAAAATTTCAGAGTGGTCTGATCTCTTAAAACAAGAGAAACCACATTATATAACTTCACTGCAATGGGCTCAGACTTAATCCTTCCTTGGAATCTGAAGGCAATTACAGAATACTTGTCCTTTTTTGCCTTGGCATTCGTAATCTGAACATCCCTATTTTTCTGCCTAGTTGACAAATGCATTTTCTTCACCTGTTGCATAATACACGCCTGGAGGTATATCCACATCTGTAGAGGTATGTGACAAGATAACCATCTTAGCATGTGAACAGGTGATCTTTGACAAAATCATGACCCTGACTTGACTGAGAAATGCTCATAAAGCTGGGAAAAACTAAACCTTTCTTTTTCTGGGACCCTAATGTGTATGCTTTGGGCTTTTGGAAGCACTCTTCTAGCAGGTGTTTCCATCAAGGAAGAAAGTCATTGTTCTTGTCTGTCTGATGTGCTCATTGTGTGGTACTCAGTACACGTCAAGCATGAAAAGGCAGCAATCCCAGCATGTGTGTGGGTTTGTGTACAGACTTTCCACAACAGAACAGAATTTTGGTCCCTGTTTTAAGTTACCAGGGCAGAACAAATCTTCTTTGTGAGAAAAAGTAATGATGGTGCTCCCGTGGCAGCTCTGTGGCTGCTGTACTATGTGGTTGCTCAGGCTGGGGCTGAGAACAGCAAAAATTCTCCTTTCTCCTCATGAAAGTGTTATGTTTCATATCAGTCTTCTCTTCTTTAAGCCTAACAACTTCAGCTTTTACATTTCTTCTTTGAGATTTTAAAGGAAGGAAGTAATTAAAGCAGGAAAACAAAGTGGAACATAAAATTTTCCAATATTGTAGATTGTGCTGTACTGGTCTGATACCTTTGATAAAAGAAATTATCTAGTTAAGAGGAATTTATTAATTTAATTTTCTTCACCTCCAGAAGAACCAGTAATACAGTACCAGTTTGGAAATCTTGCAGCTAACAGAGCACTTCTGATGAACACAGCAAAGACATACAGGGTCTTCAGAACACAGAAAAGCAATTGATGTGTGGTGTGATCGAAATGAAGGATTGAAAGGAGATGTAGACAGTGGATGTAATGGCAGATTTCTGAATATAGTGATTACAGCAAGGTAAGACTGCAGCTATTAAAGTCTGAGAAGAGCATTGTAAATAACTGATGTGTGAAGGGCTACTGTCTAATTATAAGTTTTATTTTTCTGAGCCATTTTAACTGAGGGACCATGGAGGTTTCTATGCACATTCTCCTTTCATTTTATATTCCTTATTGAATATTACTTATTTTTATGTGTTGCAAGTGTATGTTACTTTCCTTCCTTTTTCCCATCAGGAGAGAATATATTTCTCTTCTAAATTCAGATCACAGCATCAACAGTTCTGTTTTGGGGTCATGTGGGGGGATCATGTGTGTGTGCATGTTTGGCTACTTTGGGCTCTTTTCAAGACTTTCAAAGGAGTTTGATCATAACATAATGAGAACAAATCTTATTTTGCATTGTTTATTTAAATAATGAAATTTAAATAGTTTTGGATTATGGAAAAGCCAGCTGGCATATCAACCATCCAATGAGAGCTTATGCAGAGAATGCAGCCCAATCGCTATCCCTGCTATTTGCTTCCAGAGGCCTTGCTGGTCTTTTATTAGGAAACCCTGTCACTTCAACTATTTGCCTCGACAGTCAAACATATCAGTAACATATATGGGTATTATTGTAATTTTATTTTCACATGGAAAATCTTATCCCTAGATCAAGTGCTGAAGATCACCCTGTTTGACTGAGAGCAAGATTTTTCTCTGCTGTATGTTTGTTTGAGACACACCTGCACTTAGAAATTTATCTCCAAGAGATTTAAATATGTATCACCCATTTTCATCAGTTTACTTGGGACAAATAATACAGTGGTTATACAGTGGTTTGCATGTAACTGATATTATTATGTTTCTGAACAAGCATGTAAGTATGTTAATGTTTATCCACGCATGGAGGTAAGGGATATACAGCTACTCCTACTTTAAACTTGTACAGCTTCTTAGTGTTTTAAGAATTTCTTTCTTATAATCTTTCCCAAATTTTGTTGTTCAGATTGAAAATGTTTGATTTTCACTTGTTACTTTTGTGCAATTAAAACTAAGTTTATTTGATATTTTCAAAGCAAACTCAAGTGCATTGTATTGCAGGTCACTGTTTTAGAAGATAAAGGATAAAAGAGTGTAATGGCTAATGCCTGCTACAAGCTATCATATGACAAGGGAACATGAATCCAGCTCTCTAGGCTCCAGTGTATTATATTCCAGGAAAATACTGCATTTTGAATACTTAATGAAACTGAAACTTTTCCCTGTGATACTGATACTTTTTCCTGGCACCAGCTCCAGTACTTCTGTTTGTACTTTATGGATGATATTGAAGATTGGGGAGGGTCATAAGAATAACCAAAATAACTGAAATGTGTTTATGTAGAGTACATTTTGAAGTTACCAGCTGTTCTTGGTCTTCTTTTATTCCTGTCTGTGTTCTACTTTGCAGAGCAAAACTTGATGGCAGAAGTTGGTTCAGTCTGGCTGGAGAAATGTTTAACAAGATTCTGGGGCTGGTGACTGAGTTTTCACAAATTCAAGCTGGGAAAAAGGTAACGAGTTTTATTAGGAAATACTCAAGTGATGATGAATTAAGATAGAAGAAAAGAGGATGGATTCCTTATCATTAAAAATATTTTAATGAGGGTTGGATGCTTTTTGGAGAAGTATGTTGTAGGCCAAATATATGTATCTAGTTTCAAGTGGTAATGGTAACTTAATCAGATGTGAATTCTGCAAGAGACTAGCCTAGAAAATCAGTCACTTGCCCCATTAGATCTAGGAATGTTTTCCCCAAACCAAAGCTTTCAGTAATTCTGCTAAGAAGCTCTCATAAATCTGTGATGTGAACCAGGAGGGTACAAATATTGTTTGGGGCATGGATCTCCATGATACATCTGTATCATGTGTACATCACATGTGTACATCTGTGACAAGTGACGGATTTTCCGAATTTGCAGAAGCTGTGGGACACTGTAACACAAGGCAACACAATTGAAAACATGGACACTTTTCCCCTTTGCTATACCTTCTTTTCCCATCACAGGTACAAACAGAAGTAAATTTTAAAAAACTCCACCAGAGAGTTGTTTTAAAATAACTGAGATAGAAAGATTGTCTTCAGTTTGCACTGTGTTATTCCGTAAAAATATCAGCATTTGCTTATTTCCCTCACATCTGCAACATGATCTTTGTATTCCTTTCCTGTACCACAAACGTGTTGCCCCATTCTTTTAATAAAAATATGAGAGTAAGAATCTCTCCCTTATGTCTCTAATACCCAAGTTGCTCTTGCTGAAACGTTGGAAGTTTCTGCTCCCCAATAATGAGCACACTCCATTAAGGTTAGTTTTTTCTATCAGCAGTACTCCTTTGTAATTAAGGCATTCTGGGTAAGGATTGTGTTTCTGTTAAACAAACAGGAAAAATTATTTTCTGATTCTTCTCTAGGTATTCCACTCCTAAAAAAGTCATAACTGAAAAGTATTTTGTGCATATCATACTTCTGTCACAATTGCTTTTGTTGGTAGTTCAATTTCTAAAGATAATGTATAACTGATGCACGTGGGATTTTATTTGATAGAGTGTTTTTCTGCCTTAGGGTACAATACAAAGATTATCTGCAAATTATTAAACTTTATAATCTTATTGTGATTGCATAATATAGTCAATACACTCCATAATTCACCAGAGGATTCAGAAGTCCATGTCAACAAACATTCTGGGAGGCAACTTCCAGTGAACTACTGTTGGTTTTCTTCCATTTTGTTTAAATGTACAGTAGGTAACAGAGTGTTATGCCCGCAGAAAACACAAAATCAGCAAATTTATCAAGAAAGTCGCTTGCACTTTTGCATATTTTAATCATAACCATACCACTTTTAGGCTTTACAGAAATTGAAGAAAACAGGCTCATGCTGTGGACTTGGTTAGAGTGTTGCTCTTCTCTTTGGATAGGTGAGTACTAGTGATATATGTCTATATATAATGTGACATATATATGTGATATATGTCTTTAGGCAGTCACTGTGGTCTAGTGATGTGGTCTGATTTTCCTCTTCCAAAATGAATACCTAACTCTATTGCAGACTGCAGAGTCTCACTTTTAAGGTACAAATGAGGATGTGAAATGAGCTAAAGGACAAGCCGATGCAAAAATGCAGGGCACTACTGTGACTCAAATTAGACTTAAAAAATTTATGAGGTCAGTTGATGTTAGTTTCGGTAGGTAATAAATTGGGCTCAAAGTCCAGTTTACCTCTTCTAATCTGCTTCCTGCTCATGACAAAGGTGCAGTCACAACACACAGCTTGCTGTGCATAGGATAGGCTCATCTTCTATTTTCATCTTTGTTAGAGTTGAACAACTGTTTTCATAAAATCATAGAATGGTTTGGGTTGAAAGGGACCTTAAAGATCATCAGTTCCAACCACCCTGCTATGAGCAGGGACACTTTCCACTAGATCAGGTTGCTCAGAGCCTCATCCAGCTTGGTCTTAAACACATCCAGGCATGGGGCATCCACAGCTTTTCTGGGCATCCTCTTCCAGTGTCTCACCACCCTCATAATAAAAACACCTTTTTATATCTAGTCGAAATATACCCTCTTTCAGTTAAAAGACATTGCCCCTTGTCCTATCACTACAAGCCCTATTGAAAAGTTTGTCCTCATCTTTCTTATAAGATACCCCCTTTAGGTACTGGAAGTTTGCAACTGAGTCTCTCCAGAGCTTTCTCTTCTCCATGCTGAATAACACCAACCCTCTCAACCTGTCTTCACAGGAGAGATGCTCCAGCCCTCTGGTCATCTTTGTGGCCCTCCTCTGGACTCAGTCCAATAGGTTCATGTCCTTTCTGTGTTGGGGTCTCCAGCACTGAATGCAGCACTGCAGGTGGAGTCTCACCAGAGCAGAGGGGCAGAATTCCGTCCCTCGCCCTTCTGGCCATGCTGCTTTGGATGCAGCCCAGGATACAATTGGCTTTCTGGGCTGTGAGGGCACATTGCTAGCTCACGCCCAGCTTCTCATCCACCAACAGCCCCAAGTCCTCCTCACAGCTGTTCTCAATCATTCCATGTCCAGCCTGTCTTTGTAGTTGGCATTGCTCCAAGCCAGGAGCGGGACCTTGAATTTGGCCTTGTATAAACTCCGTGACATTTTCACGGCTCCACTTTTCAAGTCTGTCAAGTCCCTTTGGATGGCTGCAGCTTCAGGCATTCCCTTGACAAGGGATATTTCATAGTATCATCAGTGAGCTGTGAGAGAGTTAAGGACAGGTATTTAAAAAAGATTTCCAAATGCATTCTATTCAACTATTTAATTTCTTTTTCTATCTTCTTCAATCCTTCTATTAATGTCACTCTCAGGGTGAATCCAATGCATACACTTTCATCTCTTTGAATACTTCACATATGTACTTTTGTCCATCCTTAGGTCACCAAACAACTTTTGGCACCCAGACAGGCTAGAAGTGAAATGATTGCATACCACTCCAGAATAGGTAGAAATCAATGTATTTGACATCAGTGACTGAAATGTCTCAGACAGACTTCTGTGAGCTTTGAGTCAGACATTTTTTGCAGTAGAAATTAAAAGGTTGCATAGTGCAGGGACAGGACATGGATGAAGGAAATTGTTTAAAACCAAAGACGTTTTAAAAATAAAGGTAAAAGTCACTCAGCTGAAATATTTCCTTCCCCTTTTTCAGAAGTCAAATATTGCTAAGAAAAAATTCAAACTTGCTTGCTGAAGAAAGACCACAATGTGCCGTGCTGTATGTACAGTATTCAAGGATACACCTTCTTTTTATCTGAGCCAAGGCATTAAGTAATCAGAACCAGTAAACTCAGCCAGAGTTGAACAAAGCTGTATCCAGCAGGAAGCTCCAGAGACAGAAAATGTTGTAGAGGTACTGGTTTTTTTTAATCTATTCCTTTTAGAAGAGTAGGGGTATTCTTTTATTTTTTTTCCCTTTTATCTTCTAGGTGTTTTGTTAGTAAATTAAAACTTTTGTGTTTTCTGTTTGTGTTTTAAACGATAATGATTTCTGATTTTAGATTTAGCAATGTCAAAGGCTTTTCAGCTGTTCTCTTCACAGATACAGATACAGAAATAATTTTGCAGTTAACACTTCCATGTGGTTTGTTAGTTTTTTGTTACCTTGCCTTAATTGCGGGGGGGGGGAAGAGCGCAGAATTTAAGCCAGATATCCAGGATTAATTCCTATTATCTGGGAAATACTATATATAACTATCCATGCAAAACAAATCACATAAAAAGCTAATTTTTTTTTAGATAATAGATTTAAAATAGTAGTTTAAAGAAGAAATGTCAACATTGTTTGTAGACTGATTTGAACTTCATGGGTTATTACATTCTACATTTTCTGTATTTCTGTTCTGCCTGCTCTGATCGAAAACCAGAACACAATCTTATTTAACTTCAATTTCTTCATTAATATCTAAAACTCTTGGCCTCAAAACCCTAGAAAAACCTCTTAATGCAAGAGATTTTTTGCCCTTTCAAATTTCTGAATTTTTTAAATCTATCATTGTAATCTATGAACCTATTTTTTTACTAGTGCAAGGACTCTTATTCATGAAAACCTACGGAAAATACAAAAGTGCTTACGAGTTTCTTTACTGTCATTTTATTTTTGAGATTATTTCTAGAATAGTCTTTCCTTTTGGATTCTTACATGCCAAAACCGGAAGCTGCCTGGGAAATCTTTCCACAATAAAAATCCTAAATTTCTGAGCACTTTTACCTGTAGGATGAGTTCTACTACACTATTTTGGAAGCCGTAAATTGCTTTTTTTTTCATCTCTTGTAGCATTTGCATGAGGGTTGCCAGTTGACAGTACCAATTAATTAATAGCCTCTTCTATTTCTTCTATTTCACACTCTGTTTAAATCTTTTTTTGAATTTTGCCCTTTTGAAAGATACAAGTAGTTCTAAATTTGAAGCAAATAAAACTGGAATTAAGGATCACTTTGTCAGTTTTTTCCCCTTTGGGCTTCACATATACTAGGAGTGCTTCACTAGTTAGACATTCTAGTCAGCAGTATTGGCAGATTTTCTGAGTAAGTTATGTAAATGTGTAACAGGGACATGCTTTATACATTTAGTCATGCCTGTGTGGACAAAGCAGGAGATAGCTCTGAAAGTGCTACTGGACTGTGACTGCACGAAGGGCTTCTGCCATCTTCCCTCCTATTCCTGTAGGAAGGAATTCCTGAGGGAGTCCTGGCTCACAGCATAAGTCTGGTTAGCCACACTTGTACAGCCCATACTGTGGTTACACAACATGATTCCAGGTCCTGTTTCTTAAATAACTATTTAAAGGGTCATTAAAAGCCATGTTGTATTTGTATTACTATATTCAGGCTGAAGTAGGATCTGAGGGGCAAGAAAAGGCAGTGAAGAGTCAATAATTTAAAAAGTGATGATCTTTCCAGACAGTTTCATTGCAAGGCTTCATGCAGAACTGCTTTTCCAAGGCTGCATTAGTTATCTGAAATCCAGATTAGTTATCTGGAATCAGTCTGGATTTTTATAATTTAGCATGAAAACTTTGATAAATGTAATTTTTTTAGAGAGGTAAGATGGAGCATCTAAATTATATAATATCATGAACCTCAGACTCAAAGAAAAGGAGACTGGAAAAGACCACAAGACTTCATCTTGTGCATTCTGAAGCTCCAAAAGAGAATCAACAGTACCTCAGAAATGAAAAGGGATCTAATTGTCTTTATTGTTAATAAGTTTTTCTTAATATTTAGCATAACCTTCAGTGTCATAATTTGAACCCATCACTTTATCCACTAGAGACAAAAAAAATATAATCACTCCTTACCTTGCTAGAGATAATTTATGTAGATGATAGTTCTTATGCGTTTAGTTGTTCTTCTGTTCTTTAAACTGAGTAACCCAAATTGTTTCAATTGTTTCTATCTTTCTTGTGGCTTTTATTTTTTTTTCCCAAGACAGCTGACCATTTTCTCTGCTTTTCTCTGGACTCTTTCCAGTTGGTTTGCCTTCTCTTGGAACAGTTTTGCTTGGACAGGGACACAGTGCTACTGGTTGCTGTGTTAGACAGAAATACAACAGGAAGTATTCCTTAATTTATCAACCAAATATACAATCAAGCATTTTCTCTTCCTAATATGCACTTTGCATTCTTGATAGGATGAAATGCTACTTATGTGTGAATAACTTGTGACTGACTGGTACCCCTCTTATTCCTTTTTTGGCAGAATGTCTGCCACACTTTTATGAACTATTATTATTCCCCCTTAGGACCTGACACTTGTGTACACAAGTGCATTGCAATGTGTTTTCTCCTACAGATAATTTATCTTGTTTGTCAAAAGCATTCTGATTTTAACGTATCATGCAATGAGTTTACTCTTCACATGGGCTTATCGTTATCTATGAGATGGAAGGATTGTTCCTTTATGCAAATCATTAATGACCTGCACCATTACTCAGCCCAGAATCTTACTGATTATGTTTTTTGAGTTTGATAGTGAATGATTAAAAACTAATCTTAGCCTGTGGTTTTGGTGTTGGGTTTTTTTGCTTGGTTTGTTTTCCTTGTTTGTTCCCTGTGCCCAGGTAGTTTTTTACTCTCTAGAAATAGTTTCACTTTTATATACTTTTGAAAATGTTATGTCAATGCTATAATGTCAATAACATTATTAAAATTAAAACATATTATGTGACATACTGTTTCTCTATTTGTATGACTTCTTGCCATGTTACAGAAATTAATACCCAACATGCCAAAAAATACAAAGCAATGTAGTTCAACTCTCTCCAGCCTTTTATGAATAATCTATATTTTCATTTTTTCTAGTATTTTTTTCCAGAATTGATCCCTTCTTCATTTCTTGACTTTATAAAGATAAGCATTGTGTTCACCACTTCACATATTTCTCACACAACTTCTGAGATTTTTCAGACAAAGCTAACAGATCCAACCTTGCTTCTTTCCATTGCCAACATATCTTAATAGGCACTTCCTCAGGCTCAGGTGCCAGTATGTATAGCATGCATTTCACCTCCTTAGCAGCCTATGAAGGAGCCATCTGTATCTGTGCAGGGGTGTAGGTTCCTGTGTCAGCCCAGGGACACTTTTAGTCCACAGACAACAGCTAGAGAGCTCTCCTAGAGACATGCTGTAGTGGTGTACTTGAGGATAATGTGAACTGCAGTGTATTCAAATTATTTTTGGTCCTGTTCTTTTCATATTTAAGACAGATTCTTTCTCACTGAGTTTAGTGATTAATGATGTAATTACAGTTCTCTTGTTTATGAAGAATAATGCAGCCTTCTGCAAGTGAACTATCACTAGTTTGTTTTTTTTCTTCCAGATTTGTTTTCTTGCTATCTCTTAATGTCCATTGCTTTTTGCAGTTAAATTTGTGCTTTATCCCTCATGACTTTGTTTCAGCATCTGGTGCTGTTTTTTCATACTTGTCCGTAGGAGTTTGACCTGGATTCCACTTTCTGTACTTTTCCTTCTTGTGTTTCAGGTCACTGAGGACCGTGCTGCTTAGCCAAGCAGCCAAGTTGATCTCTGACTATACTTCCTATCCTCCTACTGTGTAGGATTGTTTGTGGTTGTACCCTAAATATAATTTCTTTAAGGAAGTGCCAACTCTACTGAATTCCTTCTGCTTTAGCCATGTTTCCCTTGAGAACTTACCTTCCAGCTCCCAGAGTTTATTGGAGTCTTCTTGTACAGAGTTCAGTTGGTTTGAATTGACCGTGCCTCTTGTACTCCATATAAAAATAATGCATATTATCACAACATAAATAATCTCAACCAAATTACCTCTGCCCTCATATTCCCAACCACCCCCTTTCTTGGTTGCTTAGCAGGCAGCCTCTTGGCAGGCTGCTCCTGGAGCACTTGGCAGGCTCCGACAGCTGCTGTAGACCCTGTGTGGGGAGTGGTTAAATGCTGCTTCTTACACCTAGAGACAGACACAGCACACTGCTTTGTAAAGCGCAACTGGAGATGCTCACCTAAACGTTCTCAGGAAAACACTGGCAACTTTTAGCTGGGCATTTAATCAAAACAGACACAAGTACTATGTATACAGAGTGTTTCAAACGCTCTCCTATGAAAGCTTCTGTGTGGATACAGAAGCACTTTGTCCTGCCTTAAAGATCAGGTAAGGAGAACACAAAATCTTTCCCCTATTTCCTTTCCATCCCTAGGCATAAAATTAAAATTACATGTCTTTCCAGACTGAACTTTCTTTGAATCTTTGCTGTTTGTTTAGCATCACTCAGAGGCATGGGAAATCTCCACTGAGGCTGTCTGATTGGTGAGTAAAATTGGATTGTTAGTGGCTTTTCATATCGCCATGATTCTATAAGTGTAGGCAAATCTCTGCAAAGAGAGATTTTTTTTTTCAGGTTGGGGTTTTTATTTGTTTTTATATTTAGAAATTGACAACAAATATTTTAAGGCATAAACTGAGACATTGTTTAGCTTTTGAAATCACACTGTGATGAAACGAATCTAAGGAATTTTTGGCAGCTTATTATTCATTGCTATGGCTTTCCTCACTTAAGAAGTTGATGTTACAGGGATTCTTGTGCCTGAAATGAAATGTCAATGGCTTTCATTCACATTCTGACTTTATTAAGGGTGGTATGCATCTCAACTCTTCTAATTTCAATACCGTTTGCATCTACAGAGGATTTTGTCAAATTTCAAGCATTTCAGCAGAAGTTTCTCAGGCTAAGTATCTGCCTCAGCATATTTTTTTAAACCCTTTAAACAAAAATAGTTTATTGATTTTTATACAGGGAATCTGTGCTCTTTTTTCTTCTCTTAAATGATTCCAGAGACCTTTCCTCTAAGAAGTTCAGGTACAGTGCAGATTTTGAAATAAGCATTTGAAAAATGAGGTTAAGAGGTTCCTCTTTCAATTCTCAGTGGAACCTCTTCTGCACAGGAGAGTAAACTGTCCATTTTAAAGAACAAGGCGAGCATGAGCAAGATTTCTAGGGAGAAATTATTGGGGATTGCTGGCAAAATAGATTCAAGGGACAAAATCAGCAGGAAAATGTGCCTTGATGACTAGTGTGAAAATTGATATGGGAGGGAAAGAAAAGGAAAATGTGTCAGTTTAGTTTGGGAGAAACTAAAATAACTACAGAAGCTGAAGTGTAGAGTCTGGAACTAGCTGAGAACAGAACAGAGAGTGAGATGCAGTGGGGCTGCGTGGGAATCTTGGAAATAGAAGGAGAGACAGATCTGATGAGCTGGGCTTGGAAGTGTGGTTGTTGGAGGGGAGGGCTGTGAGGCTGACTGAGGAGACAAAGGGAGGAGTCTGGCAAGGGGAGCCAGCAAAGAGCTGGCTTGTGCATGAGGAAGGCTGAACAGCAGAATCAGGGTGAGATCTGATGGGTGTTTGGGAAGCTGGAAAACCGGATTTGCTGGGCGAGCTGCCTGGGGACGATAGAAGGAAGGCTTTTGGAGGTGAGATTTTGCTGGAGATTGGGTTAACGTTTTGCCTGAGGAGCAGAAGCAGGGATTGGGAAAGATGGGGTCACACCTGAAATGGGGGTTAAGGGAAAAGCTCTGGTGCCCATGTAAATATGTGTTGAACGGGAGTGTTGGAGTGCTGCTGGACAGTGGAGTGCGAAGGGGTGGGGGGTACCAGGAGAGGAAGGAAGACACGGGGCAGGCCGTGGTAATGGTGGGAGCAGGGGAAGCAGGGAGAAGGTGTACCATGGACCATTTTTCTTCAGTGCCAGGAATGGCATCCCACATGGCCAAGTCTCACTCTTTTGTTTCTGCCAGCAGGTAAGACTGATGAGTTTGGGACTTGTCACTGTTCAGGCTGGGTTTGTTCAAAAGATAACAATCTGCTGCCACTATTCCATTAGAGTGAGTATCATAAGATGGGTCAAGGCTGCTGATTCACCACTGACAATGATTTTTATGCATATTGTTATGATACTTCATTAATACATTTTTCAGTAGCTTTTCAACACCTGGTTTTTAAAGAAACAGGATACTCCACACAGCTTGACATGTTGGGTTCACAGGATGAATACATTCTTGAGATGCTCAAGGGCTGTCCAGTAGGATCCCCACTATCTATGGCAGATGAAGGAAGGTGTGCAGTGAAACAGGCAAGAGTTTCTATGAGGAGAGTTTGTGCTCTGTCTGCTATGATAATCCCATGTGGTGTGGGGCACCCACCTTTTCAGAGACTCATTGGCTGTCCATTCTCCATTTTCTGGATACTTGAGCAGACTCTGGAAATCAGATTTGCAGATTTTTCAAGCATTTGTATCTGCAACTGAATTGACAACGTTATTTTGAACTTAGAGTGTACTGTAATGTCAAATGCTTGAAATGTCAAGTTTTTCGTTTCAAGGCTGTTCTGCCAAAAGCCAGCAGACACTTCATTTTATACTCTCTATGATTTAACTTGTCACTTCAATCCTACTGTCTTCAAACTTCTTGATTTTTGATACTGCATTTGTCATAGTATGCTATAAAAACATGTTTCATAGAAACAGACTTTAAACATAACATTTGTGCTGAACAGCTTGCCCTGCAACACAGAGAGAGCAGAAGGGAAAGAAAGGAAGAATCGGCTTAGATTCATGTGGGAAGAGAGAAAAAGGTATACACACAGTTTGTCAGTAAGTGTCAGGATATTTCAGGGAAAGAGGTTATTTCTATAAAAGAGCAGGCACCAAATCACTGGTGTTAGGACTTGTACATGATTCCTGTAAAGGAGTCTTTGGAGGGGTATTAAAAAGAAAGGGGGGCAGGGGGGGTGAGAGTAGAGGTATGATTTCAGATGAACTTAGTTTTGGATCCTGAAAATAAGGTTCAAAATCTAAACTAGAATGACAGGAGAAGTTGGAGAAGATAGAAGCAAAAAGGAAAACTATTTGAGCATAAACGCTTTGTATTCACTGGAGTGCAAAGAGGGAAAGAGAGGTCATAGCTGTCATCAATTATGGTCAAGGGGTACTAGGTGTGAGGACACAAGGGTATAACAAGGTAAACAGCAAACAGGAGTTTGCCTGGGGGTGGTATGCTAAGTAAACAGAACTTCTACAAACAGTTTTGACTGTGCTATTTGGTGTGCAATGGCAGGAAAAAATGAATCAAGCTTGCACAGGGAGTTGAAAAGCAAGCGAGGACAAAGAGGATCTAGGTCTGAGACAAGGTGGGTAGACCTGAATGGTAAGGAAAACATTTGCTATTACTGACATTAACTGAGAAAGGAAACATGGCTGGGGACCATAAGACATATGCAAAGGCAGAGAGTTAGTCATACACATGACAAAGCAAATAGATTTTGTGAGGCCCATCTCCTATTAAACAAGCATGGGAGGAGATCATTCATTGGGTCAGGGTGTGTTGTTCTAAACTTTTCTTCCATACTTCCTTTTTTCTCCTTTTTCCTTCTTTCCAAGTTTTTTAATCATATCTAGAATCCCTAAAGGAAAGGAGTGAAGTTTGTTCTCCTGTGATTGGTTTTACAGTGATTTAAACGGCAGCTGACAAGTGCATGGAATTTTGAACTAAATGTTTAGATAAAAAGGCCCCACAGCCCATTACCAGATGTCAGGCACCAAAAGCAGTAACAGGGCACTGGGGCTGTCTGCCACTGCCCACAGCCCAGGATCCCATGTCAGCCTCCTGAGGCCACCAGTCCCTGCCCCAGTGATGCTACAGCAGAGCTGGTCTCCAGCTTCTCAGGTTCCTGCCAAGCTGGGCACACTCACGAGCTGGGTCACCTCACTGAACTTATCTCTTCTTAGAAAATCAAAAGTCTGTGGCTTTTCTGGCTGCAGCTCCAGGAAAGAAAAGAGATACAAGTTTGATCACATAGTTCCAGTGCAAGAGTGACTGCAGTACATATAGTCTCATTCCTTTTTAAATGTCTGTGGTAGTTTATTAGATAATTAGCACACTGCTTTCTATACTAATTTCTTTGAAATTGTTCTTCTTCATTGAACTATACTTAGCGTCTTTTTCAGACCAGTTCTCAACCTCCCATTTCCACAACATTTTTAGACCAGGCTACAGAACCTTTCTATTTCCCTTGGCCTCCAGCTCTCCCACTTTTCCTTGGGTTTCTGTTTCTTGCCTGTCTTTGGGAGCGTTTCTGTCAGACTCACTGCTGCTTTCCCACATGTACTCTTTTTTTTCTTTTCACTTTGGGTCTTTTTCATCCCTAAATTGGCTCTTCTTTTCACTTGCTTTTTTGTGGATTGGTTGGTAACAGTTTCAGCACGCTGGCATCATAACTGGTGTTGGCATCCCTGAAAGGGAAGACTTTTAGGAGTGATTTTAGGTGAAAAATGGAATGGCTCTGTAGGTGCTGCATGTGCTGCATAAGCTTCATCCAAAAGCAGAGGCAGCAAAGGAGAGAGCAGGAACTAGTTCTTTTTTATCAAGGGCTGATGGTAACAAGGATTAATGGATCAGAAAGTAAAGCTGAGATTTTAATACTGCATGAGAAATGATAGATAATGAAAAACTTTGGAAGGTAAGACAAAGAGATGACATGGAATTAAGTAGAGAAGGAAAAGCTAAAAGGCAGGCATAAGAAGTGGTGTAGTGAGAATAATAAGCAGATTAATGATGGCAGCAAGGAAGGTATCAGTACAGTGGCTGAGACCAGAAAAAAGTCTGATGCAGTAATGGAGGGCTGAAGTGACAACAGAACAGAAGTTTTAGTTTGTGCCTTCAATGGAAATTGTTGCTTCACACCCATCTCAGTGCCGTGAAGTGTGTTGTTCTGTAGGACACCCTTATCAGCCTTTTCCTCAGTAACTCCCAGCCTAGGCCCTATGTTGTCTCCCCACTGAGCTTCTACCCATTCTCACCTAACACCATTCAATCCTTGCTGCAAATGAGATGATGTCAAATGCTGTCTCTTGTTGGCAAAATGACCCAGATCAGACACTTTTTCTAGCCCTTGCTATCTGTAACTTGTGCGAGTTTCCTAACTCATTACTGATTTTCCATATCATGGACAGGCCAGCCTGGCTGCTAAGGCTCCACTTTCTGGGGTCTTTCTCCCCCCTGTCCATTCATCACAAACTGTACAGAAGCAAGGGTGCTGCAGATTTGGTCAAACAAGGGTCTTGCTCTTACAATTCACTCTGATAGAACAGCACACGCAGAACTGCATCCAGAGCTTGGTTTTCCTGTCCAGTCTGTTCTTGTTGGCTTTCTATCCATCATTCCCTCCTCACCTTCTATGTACCCATGCACATATCAGTATGTATGTATTTGCAGTTGTCTTTTTGAAGGGATTAACAGGGCTTAAGTACAGAATGAGGTTCACCAACTGAGAATCTTATCTGTTTTCAGAGATTTTTCCCTACCTTCTACTGAGCTGCCATACTGGTATTTTCTTTTACTTCTGGCTTCAAATGTATCAGGAACACAAGTAAGCATTGTTGTAATTTCATTCTTTTAGTCTGGAAAGTTCCACTTATCAAGTGGGTGTAGAGGATCTCCCCACATGCTCAGCTGTGACCAAGGTCTGTGTGAAAAATTAGCTTGAGACACACCTTTGTAAGTTTATTATCTGAAGACTTTAAATAATTATCAGTAGTTAGCCTACTTGGAGCAAATAATATGCCAGTGTAACTGATATTAATGTGTTTTGGAACTATTCATGTGTGTGTGTATATATGTACACACAGATGTGTACATGTGTTTCTGTACTTGGGTAATAGGTGCCACACAAAAAGGCTTAACATTATTCAGTATTTCCAGCTATAGTACTTATTGTTTATGAAAGTATAAAAATATTTTAAAGTCTTTGTTTGTTTGTTTGTTTTATTTCTTTAAATTCTGAAAGTTGTTTAATTGCAATGGTTCAATAGTTCCAGGAGAAGTATTAGGGAATACTATATTATGAATCGTTGTCTCAGCAGTTCAAGGACAGGGCAGTGTACAAGTGATACCTATGCAAAGCAATGCAACCTGTTCCTTTGGTGGCTGTTCTAGAAATAAATCTGCATGACAGGAGGAAGAACTTCAGTCTGAGTGTGATGTGTTAGGTCATGTACTCATGTGACTATCATAAAAACATCTTTGACTGAGTATTTCCTAATTGAAAGAGTACTAAAGATTTTCTATCAGACCTTGTTTTGGTCAGGGGAAAGGAACTCACTATGAACCCAAAGCTGGTAGCTGGATAAGTGTGAGTGGTTGTGGTGTAGCTACACGATCTCAGTTAAAGGCCAGATGGCTATCAGACATAGGGGAAGATTGCAGAAGGTCTAGTATCAGAAAATGTAAAGCAAGCATGGGACAAATGAACCAAGAAAATGCAATTTAACAACAAAAAAAAATTCAGTAAGTCCAGCATATGACAATTTTGTGACACCCCTGGAGAAGTACAATTCAGAGATAGAGAGCTCTTCCAGGTCAAACCATCCCGCCTGCCATGCAGGGGATGTGCAAGTAGGTTGCCAGCAAAGTCCATACCCAGCCTACCAGGTAGAAAAGGGAGATGTTGAAAGTAATTAAAAGCAGACAAATGTCAGAAATTTCTTGAAGTAAACAGAAGGATGAGAAGAACATTTTATGGTCAGCAAACTTGACAACAAAGATATTAACATGATAAAATGTTTTTGGTTTTGTTAATTTCAGTGTGTTTATCAGGAAGAAAAGAATCTTTAAACTGGAATTGTAGAGGGCCATGGTAGAATTATCAGCAGTGCAAAGAAAGCTTAAATTCAGTAAATATTTTTAATTTTTTGAGGGTTTCAGGCCTTTTTGTCATTTTGCATGCACATGAGATGATTTGCATTGCTTTCTCCAGTGATCTATTCCCCATTTGCTACACTCTTGGCTTGAAAAATTGTTCTGGTTGTTCTCACAGAGAAACTTTGGATTATGTTATAGAAAACAGATGTCACTAGATTGACTAATTCTTTTTGCTTAACTTTGGTTGGTTAGGGCAATAGCATTGATATTGTGGATTTTGAACTGTATAAAGAACTTGACATGACAGCATGTTTTGGCTAAGAAGGTAGAAAGACATCAAATCAGTTGGACACACACTGAAGATGTTAAACACTAATTGACTGACAGGCCTCAAAAAATCTCATCACCTGATAGCAATCCTTCTGAAAGACTCCTGCAAGAAAGGATTCTACAAGGATAATTCTTGCTGCCCGATTTACTCTTTAGTATTGACTATAAAAGAATCATAAAATGATTTCTGATGTAACCTGGAGAATACAGTAAGACACAGAGAAATTGCAAATGTCAAGCCATAGTTATGTATAGTTGATCTATAATGATGTGATCTGAAGAACAAGGGAAAACCAACTGTGCAGTGTAAGGCTGTTATCTGGAATATTTTATGCTTCACTAAAAATTTTTTAAAAATTTAAAAATTCACCCCCTCTCCTTCTCCCGCCATGCCCCCCCTGCCCCCCATATACGACAACAACAAAGCAGATTAATGCCTTATATTTAATTTTTAGGATCTTCTTTTTTGTGAAGATGTAAGATCCAGAGACATTTAGGTCCATGTGTCCATGTTTCCTGTTTTGTTACTTTTCAGTAGAAGAGGTTTTTGCTTTTTTTTTCATGAGTCTTATGATGCTGTCTTTCCATCTTGCCTGGGAGAGCCCATAGTGCTGCCTTTTAGTCACAGCAGAAATGTCTAGTGTGGACTTGTGTTAGTAGATTCACCACTCCTTTACTGAGGAATGCCTTGTAGTTACCTAAAATCACACTTAATTCAAGGTAAGATAAGGGAAAATGCAAAGAGAACTATTAACTCATTACATGTCAAATAGCAAAACAATTACAAGTACTTGGAAAAGCCATAATAAATATAAGAAAAAGTTCATCTGATTTACTGCCACTGACACCTACTGACAAAGATGGTTTTCGTTTTGGATTTTTTTCCCTCCTTTTTAATTTCCAGGTGACTTGTCCCTTTTTGAGAAAATGGCTCTCAGAATTTTCTTTCCTCCTCTTCCTCAGGTTTCCCTTAGGTGATTTTCATCACTGGAAACTTTGCATTACACAGAATTCTGTACTGGGGTCTCACATCTGAAAACATCTTCCAAAGAAGGCTTTGGACTTCACCTTAAGGTAGCTTCATGTCACGTTGACCTCATTTGTTGAGGGCAGTGTTAACTCTTACTGCCAGTCTGCTCTGTGAAGTTTTCTAAGGAGTCCAGAAAGATTTCACCTGTCATCTTGGAGCTTGTTCCATCCCTCCTTATGGTTTGATTGTTCTCCTGAATTTAATTAAAGATTATTTTGCTTCCACAAATATGCATAAGTCTTAAACGAGCAGATGTCTCCTGTGTTTAACTAGCTCCTAAACAGCTTCATTCCCCCAAGGAAGCTACCCCTTCTATTTCCCTGTGGTGACTCATTGACATGTTTACACATGACATATATCTTGTAGCAGACCTTTTATTCTCTACTGGTAGTGTAATTAGTAAATATGCATGCTACAAGTATCTAAATAGGGTAAAATTAATTTAGTTCATTTTCTGATTCCTGAGACAGGTATGATAACATTACTTCTCTGAAGTGGCAGCATTTAAAGTGAATGAAGCCCATTATCTTTATCCTAAGCATACTCTAACAAGGAGTCCTTGTACAGAATTATTTAGTTATATTGATTTTAATTGCTACACAGTGTGAAGTTGCATCCTCAAACTGCTTCTGAGAAAGAATAAAAAGGGAACACTCAATCTTGGCCCTCGTGAGATCAATGAACAACCTGACTGACTTTAGCTGGCCTTGAAAACAGCTTCTGATGCATCAGGACTCAAGGATCACATAATGAAATTAGAATTGATGTACAGTGAAGAAAAGATTAAAGGCAGATCATCCCATAACCTTTCTTGTAGCCTTTACAACGATCTCATACAACCAAGAAAATGAAAAGGTATAGGCTAAATGCCATTATGTCTCAAAATACTTCATTAATTTCAATGAGTATTGTAACATTGTATTGTAAATACATATAAATTTTTAATACAGAGATAGTGAGCGGTGTCCCTCTCCATTTCCCAGCTCATACCTACACTAAGAGATTTGTCAGTAATGCTGTTAACTCCCTGAGTCTGCAGATATTCTGGTAAAAGTGTGATATCAACATCACGTATCAGCCCTGAAAGGAGGAACCCTTGTGCTGAAGTACAGTTTCACCAGTGTAACTGGTGCTGCTTCTACTGTTGTCTCAGAACACATCAGAAACCAGTTTCTATTATGGCAGTTGGGGTTTATGTACGTCCACACAATGGGTGGCACACAAACAACTCCCGAAGTGGTCCTATTGTATCTTATAAAAATGAAACAAAATGAAAAAAAAAAACCTGAAACACAAAAAAAGAATTTAGATCCTCAGGGAATCCAGGCAATGATGTGCTTATTGCCAGCAGGTTCAGGGTGAAAACTTGAGAAGTGGGAAGACAGTGCTGTTTGACTCTTTTGATTGTGCAGACTTTATGGAACAGAAAGAGAATATCATGCTTGCCAGTAGTTACTGTTTTGTACTTGATTTTGCAACTTCCAATAAAAGCATGCTGATGAAGAGCTCTCTACTGAGGAAAACAGGGCAAGATTTCACATAGGATTTAGATAGGTCTCTCTCCATGAAGTGCAAGGAGACAGTGAATGAGCACAAGAGAGAAAATATGTTGTGTTGGACTGCCTTCTTTCCTTTTATCTGGGAACATGGAGCAACTCCTTTTCTGCTGTTTCCTCTACCACTTCTATCCATTTCCTGTCTTACAGAACTGTTTTGAGGCTCATCTGCTGCAGCAGCAATGGCAGCAAACATATATACCATGCAGTCTCTTCTGAGAGGGAGAATTCAAGTTAGTGGTATGGATCCTCTGCAGGAATAGGGAAGTTTCTCCTGCAGTAATTTATTTGTCCAAAGTGAAAAGCTTCAGGGCAATAAATGGAAAGAAATTAATCCTGAATGTGTCATGGTCTTTGTGGATACACCTGTTACAGGTTATAGATATCTTTGTGTTCCCAGATTCTAAAGGTTATAAAAAAAATGCAACTTTGTAATCCTAAATGAAGTTATTGTTCCCCGGCAGCTTTAAAAGACAAAGAAGGAGTATTTGCTCATAAACGGTACATTGTTCTGAGAAAAGGAGGAACTTTGGAATACTTCTAAATGGACATATTATTTATCTATTCGGTTTAACAATAAAATACTGGTGAGTCTTTTCCATAAGAGAATTTTTACTTATTAGCAAAGCCTATTTTAATAGAGCTTGAAAGGTCTTTCTGCTGTCCAAAATTCTGTAGGAGATTTACATGTTATCTTTGTTATATCAGTCATACTAAAAATCTAACCTGAATTATCTTTCCTTATTGACAGAAAGACAGATTTCCACTGCAGAGACCACATCATCTTCCTTCCTGTGAGAATAACATGAACCAGAAGATGTTAGCTTTCCTTCTCCCAAATTTTTTATTTGGGATATTTATTTTTGGGTTTTTCTGTAAGAGACAAAAAAACCTAACAGGTGAGTAAAGAAATTACCAACAAAATTTAATGTTCCATAGAAAGACTGACACCTTTTCCAAACATGTTAGAAAGTAACTATGGAGCCCAAGATATCAACAATACTGTGAAAATATCCAAGGTCTTGTTGCTGTAGTAGTTATCTCAGCAATATATGAGAGGAGAGCACTACAAAAACATGATGTTGGAACATCAAACTTGCTTAGACTAATAGTGCTAACATATTGAAAGTTTTCATTTCAATAAATGTTTCACTAGGGAGGGTAGTTTATTGCATGTTTGCCATAGTCTAGTCTGGTTACAGTAAAAAAAATTGATTTTAGCATCTTCATTAGATTTTGTATGCAGGGCGATAGATCGAGTACTATGATTGTCACAGATAAATAGATTTATACAAACCTATTTCACTGAAATGGTTTCAATTTCTTCCTCGGTTACAGGTGTTTTTCCGGATCCTACTAAAAATTGGCTGGCTGTTCAAAATGGTCGGAAAAACACACTGGCTTTTTTCTGCCTGAAGAATAACCTTAGTAAACCAAGAAGCAAATTGGATTCTGATGTTACAAACCAGCTCTTTGTGGAGCACAAGCATAAATTTATCTACTGTGAGGTGCCCAAGGTAGGCTGCTCCAACTGGAAGAGAACTATTTTTGTTCTTCAATCAGACATGAATGCAAAAGCTGCTGAAATTAAGCATGACAGCATCCACCACACCGAACTGATCAAAAGGCTGGTGTCTTACTCTCCTGCCTTACAAAAGGAAATTCTAAACAATTACACCAAAGTGATGTTCACCAGACATCCCTTGGAAAGGCTGGTTTCAGCTTACAGAGACAAACTCTTGCACTCTGAACCATACTACAGTACCACAGTTGCTAATGAGATTAGGGCAATGTTCAGGAAAAATAAAAATTCTTCCGAAAAAGTGAGTTTCCAGGAGTTCGTTAACTTCATTATGACAAAGCCACCACAATATCTTGACATTCACTGGAAACCAATGTTTCTGCTCTGTGATCCTTGCAACATTCACTATGATATTTTGGGTAAGTATGAAACTCTTGGGCTGGACTCTGAGCATGTTCTGAAGGCCATTGGTGCACCAGAGAGCCTGCAATATCCCAACTTGAAGAGATACAGCTCAGAGAAACGAACTAACAGTGATATCACCTTGGAGTACCTCAGACAATTGACCTCAAAACAAATTGAGAAGATAAAAAAATTGTATGAAATGGATTTTTTTTTGTTCAACTATAGTATGAAATATGACGATTCTTTTCCCTGAATGACTAATGTAGGTTAAACAAAGAACAGTTTCTTTTGTACAAAACGGGCGGAACTTGAACTCACGGGTGCTTGATAGGTGGGCTGGTGACTGCTGCTGAGATCATCATGGAGTTTATAGATCTGGTTAATCATCCTAAGCATTCTTATAAAAAATCCCTGCCATGGTCTCCTGTATCATGTAGACGATTGCCTATTAAAATTATTTTCTTCCTGTTGATCTTTAACAGCTTACATTTGTTTCACGAAAATTGTTCATAAATGATAGATCATGGTCCATTGGTAAGAGACATGCAAAGGAAGAAGAATGTTGTTTTTCACAATTAATATTTTAGAACACTCTTTTTATGTCATTTTTTAAATTAGAAAAAGACATAAGAAGCAATAAATAATCTGCTTGAGAGTTAAACCACTCTGTCTGCAAGAGCCTTGATCATGAATACTGTAGGAAAGGAGCAAATAACTTCAGATACTTGAAGCTGCATTACATAGAACCTAATGCCAGAATATCTTCCTCTCTAGCAGTGCTCCCATCACAGCCCATCAGCCTCATCCCTCAAGCAGCATGGCTGTCAGCAATTCAGACAAAGGTACCATTATATCTCAAAAATCTTCTGATGAGCACATCTGGTGTTCACGGTGACTTTACAAACTCTTTTTGGTGACTTTACAAACTCTTTTGACCACTTTCGTAAGCATTAGGGTCTGATTTTAGCAGAAGGTCTGAAAAATGCATTGGCTCTTTTTAAGAGAAGTAGTTAGAGGTACCTTCTAAACTGTACAACTGGGGTGGTGCATGATCTAAAATCTCTGTGGAAAAGTAACTCTTATTTATTCTCCAAAAGCCCTTAACACACAGTCAATGGACAGGTCAGTCAGCCCAGTGGGAACAATGTTTGGACTTTCCCATTTGTTCTGTTGGAATCCACAGTCCCCTGGACTTACCAGAGCATGGCACTTGGGAGGAGCTGGGTAACCTTAGATAATACATTTGTTCTACCTGTTGCTTTCTCACCTTACAGGAGAATGAGTGCAAATAAATTGTGGAGTTATGGTGAGGGAAACAATGAAAAGTGGGAGAAGCAACTCAAACCATTACTCCCTTCTTATATTCCTAGGTGACCTTGGTTTTAGATCACTGAGGGGGTCTATAACTGCTATTATATTAAGCATGAGATTTGTCCCCTTTTAAAAAAACCCTCTATTGTCTAGTCATGTTCAAGTATTAATTTGTGATCATATTAATTGTAACAAGTTTTAGCAACTCATTGTGACTATTGGCACCACCCCTAGGGGATATGGGTCTCTCAGCAGCTAACTTGAAAATCTCTCAAATCTCTCACTTACTTCCTCTCAGCTAAATCTGCAAATGTATAAAGGCTGGCAGGCTAGTCTTGGACCCAAAGTGTTCTTAGCTTCTCATCACACAGAAAAGGACAGATACAAGTTAATCATAGAGTAGCCATCAATTTGTACATCTCTTTCTGCCAGCAGCATGGGCAAGGGAGAGAGAAAAGGAGACTGAAAAATTGACACAATGAGGTTTAAGTTATGAGGATTTGGAGGAGCCCTCCCCGTGCAGGAAGTGGGTTGCAGGAATTATCTGCTCCAGTGGGAAGGTGCAGTGATACATGACATCAGTTGGAGAGAGTGATCAGGCCACAGTGACAGGAGAAGGCCCAGAAAGAAATGCTCTCTGTCCCCCTTGACAGCAGATTGTACACAAGCCAGGACTAGCATTCCATACATATGGCAGGTCTTGCCTGGCTGACTATTTCATAAATGGGGCAGCTTTGGCATAAAGAGAGATACAAAGTGAGAAGACCAAGCAAACCAATTTTGGAAAAAAAAAAGGTTATGATTTTATGCAGAATTATTCATATACTGGATCTTACCCTCTCCACCACAATATCTGGTGTCCCCATAACCCTAATAGCCCCCAATAGTGGATTGTTCATGCTGTCCTGGCCACCCTGTAGTTCATGTAGGTTTTTCTTTTTCTTTACTTGTTAGTTTTCTTTAGTCAGAGGAAGCTGGAAATTACTCTCATCAGTATTAAGGTTATGCAGAAGGATGTAGTCTCACTCTTTTTCATGAATCAGAGCTATATGCTTCTCCTACATTCTTTGACAGATCATGCAGAGGTAGAGGGGAATAAGATTTGCTTCATAACTCACTTCTACATGAGCAGATCCCTCCAGAGCTATGTCTGAGGCTGTAAGTATTTCTAAAAACACATGAGTACTCTGGCATCCTCATCCAGCCTAGGAAAGCTCTGAAGAAATGATACTGACAGAGTTTGATAAGTGCTTTGCTATCAGCATGCAGTGTTAACGCCCCCCTCCAGTTTCTTGCTGTTAGATGTGAGTGGCTTTCTATTCTTATTTCCTCTTTCACGGAGGTTCACATATTGTTCCCACAGTGGTGGCAGAAAACTGATGGCTAATTCATTCATCACAAGCACTAGTCAGTAGCAGAAGGATATGTATTAAAGCAGAAAAATCTCTGTAAATATTCACAGCAGACTTTGAGTTTTGCCATTTGCCTATGCCCCTAATTACAGGGAACTGTAAGTGGCATGTCGCCTCAGATCACTGGCTGCTGTAATGCTGTTTAGCTGGTGTGGGCCTGAGCAAAAAAAGAGCTGCAGAGGACATGTGTGGGCATGTGTACCCATATAACACCAGGTTTGGACACAGCATTATACAAGAACGGCATAAATTGCGGATTAACAACAGTAATAAAATGAGAATAATGGGTTGGAAAAGAGAATAACCTGTTGGAAAACAGAAAAAAAATCATTCTTGATATTGTAATATAATGAAGGCTCTGGACATTGTCTTAAACAGCCCGCAGGAACTGCAAGACATCTGTAAACTTTATGATGAAAATTAAAACACAGCTGTCTATCCATGGCCTGGAAGAGAGGTTTCCTGTACTGTCTTATCTAGAAGTGCCATGTCCAGAACAAGGCTTTAAGCTGAGCTGCACTCCCTCCTGACTTTTGCCCAGAAAATAACCCTCAGAGAAGCTTCTTTCCTTTGCACGCTAACCCTTAGTGATGTGCTTCTGGGAGGAAAATGGACTCTTGCGGTTGGGAGCAAGGGTGGAGGCAGTGTGGTGAGGCTCAGGTCCTGGGGAGGATTTGAATGGGGAGGGAGTGCCATAATTCATCTTCTAATTTATTGTTATATGCCTGTGATATAATAATTGAAATATTCATTTATGATTACCTTAATAAACTGTAGTGGGTTAACACATGAATCTACTTGTTCATCCTTCTCAATAACATCTGTTTAAAAAACAAACCCACCTCAAAGTTTTTCTATCAAATAAAAAAAAGGCCACACGCTATTAGTCAACAATCAATACAAAGCTGCTTGCCTCTGCTTTGCTACATAAATATCAGCCTGCCTCACAGAAATTTTAAAGAATTGAAAGAATTATCAAATATTAAAGTGTGTTCCAGTTGGGAGAAAAAATGCAAATAAGTGGAAAAAAAGGAAGAGAAAGAAAAAAATCTTGCAAAGACAAGCTTGTATCTTTCCCACAAATCTATCTATTAGCAGTGAGAAAATAAGAGACTTTTCCCACCCTCATGGAAATCCTCACACACACTTTCAGGATAGGTATCCACAAACCTGACAACATACTTTCTTCATGGAATTATAACATATCTCACAGATGATCAGCATATGTCAGCAATGGAGACCATGTCACCAGCTGTTCCTTCAAGATGTTTCCTCCACTTTAAAAACAATTATTCTGCCTGCAAGCAATCCTAATTTTTCACACAGTTTCGAATGTGAGTCTTAACAGGTAAACTGCGATTAGTGGTTTCTTGCACAGAGAACTTCAAAGAGCAGGACAGCTGTGACCAGAATAAAGGATGTGAGCAATGAAACTTGCAGTGTTTGCTGTTCCACGGAAGTGTCTCTAATGAGAGGAAGAGGAAACACCACCCATGCAAGTCATTGTACACCAGACAAACTGCAGTGCTTGCTGCTCACAGCTACAAGGTGATTCCATTTCTGTGCTTAGAGTGCTAATAAGTCAAAAGCTGTTAGCTTGATGATAACCAGTTTTTTGGCCTGTCTGTCATAGAAGTAGAAAAAGAAAAGGAAATAGGAAAAGAAAAAGGCACACACACTCCATGATCCTGCCTTTGGCCTGACATGATTTCTCTCTGTCACAGCAGTTCTTACCTCCCTTCCTTCCAGAATTATAATTTAGGACATGCTTTAGTATAAAAAAATGTTATTGAATTGGGTGACATACATAAATCAATGTAAACCAAATAAAATCAAAACAGGCAGAGAATTTACCTGATAGAAATGTCTGAAATTTCAGGAACTTTCTCTTGCAAGTTCTGAACAGGTATCAAATGTACACAGGGGGCAGTTACAATGCTGCTTCTAGTAAGAGCTATTTTTGTAGAAAAAGCTCAAGTGATCATAAATCTCAGTCAGTATACTGAGACTGAAATTCCAAATGAATCAGCAGAGCAAAAATGAGTGATGCATAACAGGATCAGGTCTGTGAAAAGGAAATGGCTCCACGCTGTTTCAGCACTACCCATGTACACCTCACATTTGCCTACCACTATATGAACACATCTTTTACATCTACAGGACCCTGATTATGGCTTCTTTTGGAGATGTATCAAAGCTTAGCAAGATGAAAGGGTTTTCTCAAAAAGTCCCATTCCACCCTGTAAAGCCATTGTTAAAAAGATTATGCAGCATTTGTGGAGTTCCACCAAAGTTGCAGCAATCCAGCCACAAGTGGGGCTCAGAGCAGAACTTAGCATGAGTATCCAAATCCAGGTAGGCATATTCCAGTTTATATTTCTATTATGTAGCAGAAATAGGAGGAAAGCTTTTTATGTACAAATCTATGACTAATATCCTGACTCTTACCTTGATTGTGCTGTCCTCCTTTTGCCAGATCCCTTATTCAGTATTCACATGAACTGCATGTATGAACTCCTGCTGAACTCCCACAGTTGGGGGCCTCCAAAGAGGTGCTGCAGATGCTGACTTACTCAGGCACAGGTTGTTTCCAGATGATTGTTGCTGGATGTATTGCAACTATCTTCAGAAGGTTTTTGTGTGGGAAAGTTCTTCAAGCACCTGCTCCACCAGTGAGATATTACCTACTACAAGCTGAGATGTAAATATAAAGTAAAGGATGTTTTGAAGGCATTCTTCCTGCTTAAAAATAAACTCATCTTCTATTTAGATAGGTTTAGTGATTAAGGAAGAAAGCTCTTTTTGGGATTTACATCAGGTCTCACTCTGTTAATCATGACCAAAAAAAACCAGGAAACCCTCTCTCATGAGGGGCCATCATTCTCTTCAGGGTTAAGTTTTGTTTACCCACAGAGATCTGTTAAGATTGGTCCTCAGGGGTGCCTCCGTGATAAAAGAGCCTCTCAAGATTTTTAGCTTGTAATTAGCATGGAAAAGTAAAGTGACAAATTTAAGAGAGAATCCTCTTGACATCTGAACATTAAACAATTGATTTTAGGTCGATCCTGTCTCAGAAAGACAGCACAGGTAAGAAACAAACACAGGGAAAAAGCAATCAAATTAATATAAGCAGATTATTATCCTGAAGATAGCTTCGGGCTAGGAACTTTAACTCAGTACCCTGACCACAATGCCAGCTGCTGCCTGCAACTGAAAAACAAAGCTCTTTGTCAAACAGCTTAGCAAGCCAATTTTTCAGGCTTTGCACAGCTGGTAATGTTTAATTTCTGTTCATCTGTGCTGCTCTCCTTTGAATTCTCTACTGTTCCAGGAGGTTTCCAGCTCTCCTGGAGCACCCAAAGCCGGATGCAAACCTGTGACTTTACAAATGCCACACAGATTGAAAGTATGAACCCAGGTATGTCACATATTAGTAAGTTCCCATTTGTACTGTCAGTTCAGTGTTAATTCAATGCCAACCCTGTAGGAACAAGTCACTCGTGATTGAAAAACTGAACCATGAGACTCCATGAAAAACATCCCGGGATTTGAGACATGTATTCTAATCTAAGGTCTTGAACCCGGACTGTTCAAACTCTGTAGCCTCATGAGGCCGGACTTTTGGACGTCTGGATTTTTCTGTTTCGTTTCGTTTCCCTGTTGGCAGCTAGGATCCTTGAAAATCAGACACTGAAACGCCCGGAGTCTTTGGAGCAAGTAACCAATAATCATCTGCGTCCATATGGGGCCATCTGGTGGCGGAAGGGGCTCGGCAAGGGAGGTTGGCCCGGGAGAGGTCCTTGATGGGTGCTGTGATTCAATTCTATATTTTTTCCCCCCTGAAGTCTTCTATCTCAAGATTCCCATGCCTATTCTTTCTCTCTCTCTTCTTCTCTCCCCTTATCCCTCTGTTTATCTTCCTCTTTCCCTGGAACAAGAATTCAGTTTCAACTTAGCCACTAGTGGCTTTTCTTGTCCCAGTAGTTTTTTTTACGGGCTCACCACAAGCTTTCCCATCTAACTTGCTCGGCGGTGAGGACTGACCAGCTGCTGACACTGGAAATTACACTGTGCTGTTCTAGCAAGAACTTCTTGTTTCTGTACTGCACTTAGCTTCTTCCATGGTGAAAGCCTACCTTTGTAAAGATATTTTCTGGCCTGCAACTGGGCAGGAAAATACGGCATTATGGATTTGATTGATAATTAAACTGAACTTTATGGTTCAATTTTATATAAAATTATTTATGAAGACAGTTACTATTCACTTATTTATATTTGGAAAGGCATTCTCTTTTGTGTGCTGTTATTCACCTCTGTTGTTGTTTCAGGAAGTTGTTCATCCATTCAGTCTCTCTGAATATCTCTTTATGAGTTTTATCTTCATTTGACAACCTGAAAAACAGGTATGGTATATGGTTATATATGAATATTTACCCGCCATTGGGTATTTTCTGTGTATAGTGCAACTCAATACCTCCATTTTTAATTTCAGCCAAAGTTCTGCTGAGCATGATGAAAGCTGATATAATGTTTTCCAGGAATCCATATGCATGTATATCAAAGTGAGAATTTTTTCATGACAAATACAGAAAACTGCCTATGAGAGAAATGCAATTCCTAGAATGAAAATGAAACCCAGCAAACAAACTGCAGTGTTCCTGTATCATCTCAGCCCAGTCTTTCCATTTCTGAGGGTGCTTATGCTCTCAGAGGCAATTTCTCAAGCTCTTTGGCAAGAACTTTAATAACATTATAAGGAAAATAGGATTCATTATTACTCCAACTGATATACAGAAAAAAAAAACCCCAAACCACAAAAACATTAGTTTCCAGTTAGTAAATATCATAACTAACTCATAGCCACACTTTTCAGCTTTGTAAAGCAAAACCCAAAAAATGTTTCTTCGGGTTGATAACAAGCTAATTAGGGAAGCAGAAATCTTCTCCTTGCTTTTCAAAGAGGATATGTATTTTCCTTTGCTGTCTCTAGTCATCAGACAGCCTTGCAAAATTGTACTCACCTGAGGCAATTATGAATTGGATATAAGAATAAAATGCCTCTAACATTTTTTCTTCATGTTACTGTATTTTTTTCTTTGATATTAAATGCTATATTGATATCTTTTTATGCCACTAAAAGCATGGAATATTTTTCCAGGGGTACTTTTGCAGGGCTACTTCTTTTATCACTGCTGACAAATTGTGCTACTAGTTCCATGGAAAAGACAAAACAGTCGAAAACACCTAGAGTTCAGGAGGTTGGAGGAATTCTTGGTCAGAGGAATTAGAAGAATTTGCTGAAAGATTGACTACCCCTGACTCATAGTAATGTAGTTCCTTACAAGGAAGAGTGATTGGTTTATCTGTCTTGTTTTCAGTGTCTTTTTTTCTAGCAATCTGCTCTCTTGGAAAGAGAAACAGATGGAAACCAAATCTAATGATCTACAATCCCAGTTTAGTTACTGAAGAGAACTCTGTGTGCTCTTAGCAATGGTGGAAGCAGCAGAGACAAAGACACCTCCTGGCCAACTCCCCCCAGTTTATACAGTGGGTATGATGTTCTGTGGTATAGAGTACCCCTTTGGCCAGTTCAGGTCAGCTGTCCTGGCTGTGTTTCCCCTCTGCCAGGCTGTTTGTGCACCTCTTCACTGGGACAGCCTGGGAAACTGAGAAGTCCTTGTTTTAGGATTAGCACAACTCAGTAACAGCCAAAACAGCAGTGTGTTGTCAACATTATTCTCATACTAAATCCGAAACTCAGAACTGTATCAGTTACTAGGAAAAAAACTAACTCTATCCCAGCCCAAATCAGGACACTGTTTAAGAACCTTATCAGACATTTTGTAAAGGCATTACTAGTGGCAGTAGCGTTGGAGATTTCAAAATTATGACAAAACACGAGTTCCCTGTTTTGAAGGCAGAACTACAAACGTAACAGAGTACAGACATTAGGTTCTGGGTTGGTTTTAAACTCCGCTGTGGTACCAGCGGCCCTGCGGTGGCTGGCACTGCCGGAGGGAGCTCTCGGCAGCCCGCTTGGAGGGCCGGGGCTCAGGCTTGGCGGAGGCGGCGCCCCGGGGCCCGGGGCCCTGAGCTGTCCGCGGTGCTGAACGGAGCCTGGAGAGCGGCCTCTCTGCGGGGGACCTGCCTCCCAGCCTATTCTTTATTTCTTCTGCTTTTGATGGATTTCATAGGCCACTCTTTTCCCTGACACGTTTATGATCTACTGGAGGAAGTCAATATGGAATGCACTCCTTTGTAACACTCTGCCTGAAAATTTTCCTATACCCTAGTGAAAAACTCCTTGAAGACAGTAACAACATGGACATACTTGTATTAGTGCAAAATCGGTTCCTGTGACTTCAGGTGAAGAAGGTATCTCTCACAGGCAAATAAACATAAAGCATGATTTGATTTTATGAAACAGAAATGTTAAAAACCCCAGAGAAAGAATTTCCTGTGTATTTTTTCAAATTATTTTACTTTTTATTCTCTCTTGTATTATTATTTTCATTCTATATTTGAGTTGATTCCAGAGATAAACAGTAAAGTCTTGTGAATAAAAACCTCTGTCAAGTTCTGTGTCATACTGTGGTCTAGTTCACAAAGCTGGGCAAATGTGTGCGCCAACAGATGCTGGGAATACAGAGGAAAAACTGATCTTTGTAAGAGACACACTGGCATTAATTTGGAGTTAGGTCATGCCAAAGAGCACCTTTATATCATAAAAAAAACCCCCTCAACAAACCATTTGGAGTCATTTTGCACAAGCACAAACCAGACCTTTACGTTAAAACAAAGCTGCTCGCTTGTTGCTTAGTAGTCACTCCTGCTTAGCTTTTTTTCTTAAATATGAACTCATGTGGCATCATTATTCTCACTAGGGTGTGTCTGTGACTTTTCAGGATGTGTTTAATTCTTAATGCAGCACTGTCAAGTGAACCTGCAAAGCAAACTGTGTGGACAAAGAAATATTAGTGTACTAAGTTCCCCTACCTCCAGCACCCAGGTAGTCAATTGTTCAGTAAGAAGTTTTATGAGTTTTCCAGAGATTTCCCACTTGCAAAGGGAAATAAAAGTCTGTGAGTGTTGAGATATAAATTTTTGGCCACATTTGTGTAGTAAAACGATGCTATTAAAGAGGCTACTTCGATTCATCTACCATGCCAGATTGTTGTAATAAATAATAGTAGTGATGGTTTCTGTGGAAAATATTATATTTAGCTTTAATCTTCATTAAAATCTAGTTATTTCAGACTTTCAGGTTTTGTTGTTTTTTTGTGGTTTGGTTTTTTTGGTGGTTTTTTTTCCCCTCCATAATCTACTGAAGTTTTTATAATTGTCTTGGGTTTGCATATGTGGGGGCTGCAGGAGTGGCTTCTTTGAAAAGCTGCCAGAAGCTTTCCCTGTGTCTGACAGAGCCAATGCCACCCAGCTCCAAGACAGATCTGCTGTTGGCTGAGGTTGGGCCAGGAAGTGATGATAGAAGTGCTTCTGGGATAACACATTTGAGAAGGAAAAAAAAATGTTATTATGCAAAAGTACTTGCAGACACAGAAGAGAAAAGTGAGAACATGTGAGAGAAACAACTGCACAGACAGCAAGGTCAGTGCAGAAGGAGGGGCAGGAGGTGCTCCAGGAACTGAAGCTGAGATTCCCCTGCAGCCTGTGGTGCAGACCATGGTGGGGCAGCTGTGTCCCTGCAGCCCATGGAGGTCAACTGAGGTGCAGAGATCCTCCTGCAGCCCCAGAGCACCCTAAGATGGAGCAGGTGGATACCCAAAGGAGGCTGTGACCTGCTGGAAGCCCAGGATGAAGCAGGCTCCTGGCAGAACCTGTGGAGCCAACTCTGGAGCAGGTTTGCTGGTAGAACCTGTGACCCTGTGGCAGATCTGGGTTGGGCACTGTTCTTGAAGGACTGCAACTCATGGAAAGGGACCCACACTGGAGCAGTTTGTGAAGAACTGTGGTCTGTGGGAAGGGCTCATGCTGAAGAAGTTTGAGGAGGACTGTCTTCTGTGGGTGAGACCTCACACTGGAGCAGGGGAAGGAGTCTTTCCCCTGAGGAGGAAATGGAAGCAGAAACCACGTGATGAACTGACCATAACCCCCATTCCTGTCTCCCTGCATCTCTGGTGGGGAGAAGGTAGAGAATTGAGGATAAAATAAAGCCCAGGAAGAAGGAAGGGATGGGGAAAGGTGGGCTAAGTTTTGTTTTACTTCTCATTGTCTTGGTCCAATATTGATTAATACTAAATTGAATTAATTTCTCCAAGTTGAGTCTGTTTTGCTGGTGATAGTAATCAGTGAGTGATTTCTCCCTGACCTTATCTCAGCCCATCACTTTTCATTATATTCTCTCTTCCCTGTATAGTTGAGTGATAGAGTGTCTTTGGTGGGCACCTGGTATCCAGTCAGGGCCAAACCACCACAATAGTTTATTCCTTTACATGTCTCAGAAGAGGTCTTTTAATGATAGGGAAGAATCATGATTTGTTCTTTAAGCACACCCACAGATCGCAGGATGAACAGGTGAAATTAAATAGGTGAAACTGTCTATCTGTATTCACAATGAGACACATCTGCCTCTTCTTTACAGTACTATAAACCAGGAGTAAGTCCACAAAATTTGATGTGTCACCATAAATATAGGCAAATCTGTCCCAGTGTTCTAAGGGGTTACAAATGGCTATTTAAAAATAACAAAAATAACAACTATGCTTACTTGAAGTATAAAGCTAAGAAGTGGCTTCACTGGAGTAATTATGTTTAAATCAAACCTGCATTTTGAAGTTCTCACAATCCGCTCACAGGGAATTAAGAGGAACACATTTGTTAGGTAGCGTTATCTGTAATTAGCTCAAACAGATGACATTTTGGTGTAGATTTTCTGCTTAAATGTCAACCGTGCAAGATAAATCCTTTATTTAAGGCAAAAACAGGGAAAACATAAGCAGAAACCATGAGAGTATCTCAGATGCTCTTCTCTGGAGCTATGGGAAGTTTGAGGAGGGAGTGCACAATTCACATGCCAAACCAACAGCCTGCACCCAGTGATGCTGCTACCTGGTTGCTCCTTTCAGCACACACTTCCTGTCATGGAATACTATACCTGGGGCCCTTCCCCCCATTTATTTTATTCCCTGCATATCTTGACCCCCAGGCCAGCAGGAAGAATGTGAGGGATAAAAGTACTGAGAGGGAAGTGAGAAGAAAAGGCATTTCTCTTCCTGTTTCATGATAAGAACAGCAACTGGCTGCAGCATGAGATGGTAAAGATGTAGGAGAAAAACGTTTTTTCTCCCAGGTTTTTCCCTTTCTGTGGTGATCTTCACCTCCTGCATAGCTTTCTTTCTGAAGTACTCCTACTTTCTCATAGAGTAACTCTCTGCTCTATACACCAGCAGACATTTTGTTAGCAGGGATGCTGTGCACACTCCTTCCTCCTCTCTGGCCTTATCCTTTGTGTTCTTTCTCACCGTCATAGCTATCACCTCATGATCTTGCACCCGTTTTTCCAAGGGGGCAGTGGCATCTGACTGTGCCTGACGTGTGCTGTCTCCTTCTCTCCAGTTTAAGTATGTGAGGTAGCTGAATAGTCGGAGGTAGTTTGCGCAGGCACGACTTGGAAATGTAATTTTAATTCCAGCCACGAGGGGACCTTCATAGTTTATTGTCTCTTTCCTGTAGGTTCGTCTGATCCATACACTTAGACCCGTTACAGTTTTGCTTCTTCTGAGGTAAAAAGACATTCCCTCTTTTTTTTCTTCTTAATATGGCTTCCATTTATTAGGTGTCCAGAGTTTATATCAAAAATACATAAATGTCTTGCACAGAGAATTTTGGCAAATAGCCTACAAAAATTAATCCCAAAAATAAAGAGCTCCAAACTTATTGCAGCAATTCTTTTCACGTCATATGACCCGTGTTTGGAGTCTCATTCTCCTATTGCACACAGCAGCTGTGTACTTGCATAATTTGATCTGGTTGTGTTTGTATGACCAAAAGAGGATGTGACTGTAACATGCACTAACTTGTTCACTTTGTCTAATGAGCAGCAAAGACAGAACAACTAAAACACCCATCCAGGGTCCCCAGCCCCTTTGGAGCTGGTGATGAGCCACTGAGGCTGCCTGCTGTCCCTGCTGATGCTCCTCCGCCAGCCACGGAGGGGAAACTCTGCCTCAGGCATGAATAGCTGTGGGCGAGTTGGGATCTTCCCCTAGGCACAGCCAGCTTGGCCACGTGCCCTTCTTCCAGTTCTGGAAAAAGGGGCTTTCTGTATAAAAACACACCCAACTCCTTTTCTCCCCAGCTATATTCTGAAAGAGATATGGTAACTACTAATAAATTCTTGTGCTTGTTGCATCCAAGAGAGGCTCGCAAATCACAGCTCTCAAATATTCTGAGGTCATGATCAGCATGGAATTGGCGTTTCTCAGCTGTCATGCTCTAAAGTCTCTGAGAAATCTCATGTGGGCAGTGATCAATTATGTATGCACTACACAGGCTAAGTCAAACCCAAGGCTCCCCTCTAGATCATATTTAAACTGTTTTCCTCATGAAAACTTTCTAATATATTTAGAAATGTTGGTTGCATCTTTGCCTCTGTATCGTCAACGCTTAGATGCCCAATGGGAACGCAAACTGAAAGGAAGTAGAAATAAGCAACATGTTAATGATAACAATGTTTAGAAAGGGATTTCATTGGAATGAAATAGACTCTTATTTTTGCCAATATAAATAAAGGCAGAAAGCTGTTTTTGTAGCTGGCATGTGTGAAATGTGAAACCCTGGCAGTGTGCAGCAGTACCGATAGGAGCCAGGATGACTGCGATAAGCAAAACGCTTCACCCCTGGAGGTGGGAACGTGATCTGGCGGTTGCAGTAGCACAGAGCAAATCTGAAGTTCCCTGTTCCTGCTCCGACCTATATCTCTGTAGTCAACTCATGCACTGTCTATCAGTTCACCCATCTGTACAACAGGGACATATTCATCTGTATCTTATCAGAGCCAACTCTTGGCAAGCATCACCAGTAGATGCGGGCAGCCCTGTCCTGTCAGGAATGCAGGATTTCACAAGAGAAAAGTACAAGCCACTAGCACTTTGTCAGGACACACAGTACCATTCCATTCATTAAAACTGCAGTATAGTTACAAGGAAATGTGGTGATACTGACTGAAGAACATCTTTATTCTCCGGGTAGCTTTGAGTTAATCTTATGCAAACTTCAGAGACCAGAAGCTCTCTAGAGCAGACATGCTGTAAATGAAGTCAATTAAATCTATCTAACCTCATCCAAGAAATCATCACTAATGAATATTATAAAAGCACGGTTTTTATACATGTATTTATTAAAATGATAATGTAATGTGTGTTTTTGTTTCCATCTCCATTAGCTGAAATTAAAATCTTTTAAATGATATTTTATAACTGAACTGAGTTTGTAGTCCCAGAACCGTTGCCAAGGTTAAGGTTTCCTAAATAAAGTTTCCTAATCATAGACCACACATAATCTTGTAATTGCAGAATCAGCAGAGAGAGCAACGGCTAAAAGAGACTGGAAACTGCAATGTCCTTCCACATGCAGCAGGGCTCTCCCGAAGGGTTCCTGTTTGCCCTGCGAAAGCTCACACGTAATCCCTCCCTGTGAATAAATATATTTTTCCATCTCGCTTATCTACAGACAGAACCTGCCACAGTGACATAAAAGAGTTACATGGGTCCAACCTGTGTGTGTGTACAATCTTGAATACCCATTTAAAACTGCTCTATCTACAAATTTATTACTGTAAGTATTCTTATAAAACCATCAATTATAAAATCATGCTTTTGATTAAACTGCTATGACTTCAGGTATATATTATGTATAATCAATTTTCGAGTTTTGAGACTGCTACGTGAAATTTGAAACTAATTGCAAAATTATTAATAAAAGCACTATCTGACTCTCTTCTTTCAGAAAGAAAGTAAATCCATTACAGTCTACCATGAAGGAATACCCTCCTACAGATGCTTTGGTGTTCTCACTGCCTGTTGGAGAAAAGTTGCACTGCCAACCATTTTACTGTGCACTTTACTGGTTGTGTTTTCACATAATTTGGAGGCAGCTGTCAGCCCAGCCTCCCCCATCACATACACATTGGGAGAACTCCCACAGTGACTGCTACACAAAACTAAGTCCACCACAAGGCTTGGCCATTTAAGCTGAAAATGCAGACTGCCCAAATTCCTGTCTAGGCACCACCTAGTTCTGGAAAAGTGTCCAAAGATGACCGATTATTTATGAAGTTTCCCAGCCTCCTTTTTGTCTGCTCCTGAGCATTCACAAGCTGTGGGCCCTGTGAGAAGCACAGCAGCCACCTCCGGAGAATGCATGTTGTGTGGTGCCTTTTGGAACAGGCTTTTTCAAAGGTAGCCTGCAAGACGAGGCTATAAAATAATCAACTGCAGCCAAATAGTCTGACCGAATCACAAGACAGGTTAACAAATAATTTATAGCACCACCGGAGGGAGGAGTTCCAGCCGTGGCCCGGGCTGGGACTGTTAGGTGTGGAGCTTCACAGCCCCTTCTGCAACGAGCTCCCAGCCCAAGCACCAAGCAAGAGAGAGCAGATGGTGAGAGACAGATGGGAGAGTACAAGGAAACAATGAGATAAATGAGCAAAAACTCAGCTGAAGACTTTAGCATTTGGTTCCAAAATTATTAATTTTAGTAATCATTTCAGCTGATGTAACCCTACGTTAGAACGCCTTTCCTGTTCCAAAGGTCTTAATAGCTACAATTACAACACATGCCGCAGCCCAGCACGGGTTACATTTTAGGTAAAGAGTGGGAGTTCAGCAGGCGAGAAGTACCAAGGCAGGGGGTGTCAAACCTTAAAATTCGTTCGTAAAGGGGGCTGGAGTATCGCAGCAACCGGCGGCTTAAGGCAACCTGACTGAGCAGCGCTCAGTAGGTAACGCGCTGACTGACAGACGCCTCGGGCTTCCCGGGCGGCCGGCACTGCCCCACGCCCCCGTCCCCCGCCGCTCGCAGCCCGCCGGGGGTGCTGCAGCGAGGCGTGGGGACCCGCAGCGCGGCCGGGGGAGCGCCTTCAGCTGCCGGCACCGCGCGGCCCCTCACGCACCGCCACCCGGTCCCCGCGGGCTGGTGACAGCCCCGTCACACCCCCGCCCCACGGGGTGCGCCGAGGCCCCCAGGATGCCGCGGTCCAGCCACGGCAGCCGCGGAGGCCTGGAGGTGCCCCCGGTGTCAGCACGCACTGAGGGCGCACACCGACCCCAGAGCGCCACGCGGAGCCCCGACAGGGTGGAAGTCCCCAGGGAGGGTCAAAGGCCGCCTCCCCCGCGTCCCCAGCCGGGGGTGGGCTGTGGGGCCGCACCGCCCCTCCGGCCCGCGGGCGGCCGGGGCGCGCCGCGCTGCGCAGCCGCCGTGCCCGGGGAGCCGCGGCCCGGCGAGGGGCGGCGGGCGGGAGCTGCGGCGCCGAGGTAAGGCGGGCGCGGGGCGCAACACCCGGGCAGGCACCGGGACAGCCCCGGGCCGCTCCCCGGGGGCCGCCGCAGGGAAAGCGAAACCAAGAGGGTGGGGGTGGTGGCGGGAAGGGGCGGGCAGGGGCTCCCGCGGCGCGGCTCCGCTCCGCTCCGCTCGACTCGACGCGATTCGATTCGCTCCTCCCCTCAGCGCCGAGGCGGAGCGGGGCGGTGGCGGCGGGCGGGCGATCGGGCGGGCTCAGCGCGCCCCCATGGCCCTGGCACCGGGTCAGCGGGCAGCATAGCAGCCTCCGGCTGTCGGCGCGGGTGACTCAGAGCTGCCCGGGCAGGGCGGGCTGGAGATGCGCCTCTCCGCCGGGCTCCGGGCAGCCGCGGGAGACTGACTGAGCCACAAAGAAGTTTCCCCGGCGGCGGGGCGGCGCTCCCCCATACACGCCTCCGGCCGCCGGTCCTGGAGCGCTGCTCGGCAGGCGCCCGGCACCGACCCCGCCATGGAGCCCCGCGCGGGGCTGCACAGCAGCCCGGAGCTCAGCCGGGCCAAGCGGCTGACCGTAGGGGAGCTCTGCTCCCTCTTCGAGGCACGCTGCGCCGCTGTCGCCGCCGCCGCCGCCCGGCAGCTGCCCGACCGGCCGAAGAGGGGCTGCCGACCCCCGAACGGGGTTCTGCCGCCCGTCATCCCCCGGCTCACCGTCACCGCCGAGGAGAGCGAGGGGGCGCAGGGCAGCCCCCAGGCGCGGCCGGCGCGGCCGGAGGGCGGCGGGCTGAGGACGGGCAGCTCGCTGCACCTGCAGTCCCGCAGGCTGTCTAACTCCTCGGTCTCCTCCACCGGCTCCTCGTCCCTCCTGGAAGACTCGGAGGACGACGTGCTGAGCGACACGGAGTGTAGGAGCCAGGGCATCGTGCACCTGGAGCACGGCGAGGACACCAGCCAGGTAGGGGCGCGGGGTGAGCGGCTCGCCCGGGACGCGCTGCCCCTCCCGGGCCCGCCTGGCCGGGGAGCTGGACGCCTCCCGGGCTCCTCAGGGGCCACCAGATGCTCCCGCTTGGAGTGAGGTTTCCGTGACCCAACTCCACGCAAACTCCGGGAAGCTCTTGTCCCGGGCCGGCAGCAGCGCGCCGCGATGCACGGGCTGCTGCGCCTGTTGGAAAAGCGCTTCTGCACGTGGGCTCCTCAAAAAGCCGGCCAGGTGTGCGCTGTTTCTTTCTGCTGTGCATTGGTATTTCGTGTCTCAAGAATATGGGAAAATGTTATTTGATCACAAGTGGGTTGTTTTTTTTCTTTTTTCCAGTCTCCTGTGTCAAATGCTCAAAATAAAAAAAGTCCAGGCATTTCCCAGCAGGTATTTTTTTGTCTCTTTCAGTGCTGGAGTCTGTGGTTGTTAATTTTTGAGCCGCTTCTTGCTGTGAGCATGACAGGAGATGGGGAGGAGTTTGGAATGGATAGAATGCATGCTTTTGTCCATTCTGGCAGCAACACATTTTTCTCAGTAAATCCCCTCTGTAATTTGGCAGCTTTCATCCATGAAATGCGCTTTTAAAGGCATGTAGTTAGTTGCTTTTTCGTGATCTTTGATGTATATTTGCCTGACTCCATATAGCGTGCTTCTCAGGCTTTTGTACCTGAAAAATGTAGCTTTAATGAATTCCCCCTCCCACCTTCATTGACACCACTGCTTAAATTGTTGTTCTGCTGCCAACTCATTGGTGCTGAATTGTTTTCAAGCAGAACATATGCTTTGATAAAAAAGGTATAAAGAAGAAGTAATGCAACTTGTAGGTGATACCTCCAGCTGGACTTTTCTCATGGTAATTGTGGGTTTACTACTTCAGAGGACACATAGTACAGGAACTAAAATGCTGTGCACAGTATTGGTTTTGTTTGCATCAACTTGTGGCCTGATTTTGGAAGAGAAGAACACAAAAGGGTTTTGTACTTTGTCATTTTGAGTATCAAGAAACCTGTAATAATAATACTTAGGTTGTACTTTTGATTCTGAGATGGAATCTGGTTTGCAGGGGAAAAAATTACTGCTGTTTTGCTTTCTTTCTAAAATACATGCTATGTTATTTTGTGAAAGTAGCAGGAGAACAGAAATGAAAGATAATAAAGGGCCATATGATCATTTGACTCAATGTCCCTGCCATGGCAGTATGTGTGGTTAATGGGGAGCAAGAATCAAGTGATGATGCTTCAGCAGTAAGAGAACTCTGAGATGGCACCATGGCAGCTGGTTAAACTGCCTGTGAATACAGACTGAAGCAAAACTGATTCTTCAGATGGGAAGCTGTGCTACCTCAGAGATTAACATCTCTGAAGTCATTGGTACTGAATGCAGTACTGAGACCTAAATGATTTGGAGTGTATCCTTCCCTGTAGTCTGACATGGATGTATCATGTGAGGGGTGCTACTTTATTTTAGCAAGTCTTTGTAGTCACCTTTTAATTACAAGAAAATAAAATATTAAAATAAGGTCTCTAACATTGATTTATAGACCCACTAAAAATATCCATATTATAAATGTTTCAAACTCTGAGAGACCGTCCTGTTCATTTAGGTGTGCGGGAAAATGAGAATTTTGATAGTATTATAACAGTTCAGGTTTTGAAAAAGTTTTTGCAGTTTTCCAAAGCTTAGTGCAGCTGCAGGACTGTTTAATGCCTCCTTGGTAAAGTGAGTATTCCCTCAACTCAAGTAAAATACTTGATGTTGTAAAAGACTGAGTTACGTTTCCATACCTGCAGTGTAGGGGAAGATGGGGCAGACTGAAGCTTGCATTCTGGCTGGTTTTCTTTATCTCATTATCCCTTCTGTGGCAGGTTGTCAAACCACAGCAGGAGCTGGTACCTAGGGCTCTAAACCAACAGAACTTCATGGCTCAACCTAATAAACTAGCAGGCTCACCAGCTCAGTGACTGCTTACATGGTTCATGCCTCCCTTCCTTGCTGCATTACCCACCAGGAGCTCAAATCCCAGGAATCTGCTGTTTCTCCTGTGGTCAGGTGCACTGCCCTTCATCTCAGGTGGCCACACTGTTTGCTCACCAGTACCTGGAGGCATTCATGACAGTTCTTGTGATTGATGTCGTTTGGTGCTGGACAGTGCTGTCCAGCCTTGTTTCTTCAGCAAAGCAGTAACTTCATGCCATGCTGAAGTTGGAGTCTAGGCTTTGAACCTCAACTTCAGAGGATGTGTGAAGGATCCTTTCAACCCGTAAATCTTGAGGAAGGATGAATCTTTGTTTTAGAATGGAAGGTTTTGGGTTCAAGGCACACACATGCAAGTGAAAACAACTACAAATCTTAGGATAACCTGTGGAATGGTTTTATATTTTGAAGATTTTATTTAGAGGCAATTTGGAACACTTTTTTTGATATTTATTTTCAGTGTGTTTAAATAGGTGAAGGCTTGTTCTAAGAATATAACACAAAGCGTGGAGACTTTTCTGAAGGAAACTGAAATCAGAGGTGAGCCAAAGCTACTGTTTCCAAATTCATGGGAAATTTTGACATTTTAAAATTTCTCCTGTATTGGGAAATTCCCTCAGACTTTTCTCTAGAAATGTTAGAAGTTAATTTGGAGCCTGGCACCTTATGATTAAGCTCAGACCAGTGCTTGGAGACCTGCTGGGTTGTCAAGCCTACCAGGCTCCCCAGTGCCTGCCAGGGACCTTGGAAACTTGCCCAGGTCTTCAACTGTGGGAGTAGAAGTTCTGATAATGTTCCTGCTATCAGAGCTTCAAGGCTTCCATCTGGAGACCCAGGAACTTGAGACCTAAGCTGAAGAAGGCCCTCCCAGGCCTCCCTACTGTTGACCTGAAGATCAAGACCCAGCTAAGTCTGAAATATTGTGGGCACTCAAGTTACCTGTGCAGGACTGTGTGTGCAATGGGAAGCTCGGGAGTCCCTGTGTCCAGGGCTTGCTGCCCTGGAGTTCTCAGGCCTTAAATCCCAGGATGATATGCCTGGGAGTGCTGTCTCTGACTGTATTCCTTGGAGGACTGTTCTCCTTGGTAGTTCACTTGGAAAACAACTTTCCAAGAGGACGAGCGATTCAGTTAGGTATTTCACGGAGCATTTGAGGCTGGATGGATTGACACATCATGACGTTAAAATTTTGTTTCTTCTCGAGAACAGTACGTGGGCATGTCCCTGGAGTGTTGGGGCCCGTGTGGAGGCAGTGAATACCTTGGGGCCGATGGCTGACAATGACGGTGCAGTTCCAGCCTGGCTCCACTGGGACAAAGCACCGCTAGCTCACATCTGGGCTGGCCCACCTTTGAGAGGAGCTCAGTGGGTGGTGTTCCAGTTTCTCTGCATAAGTTATTCATGCCATTCTGCAGTAATTAGCAGAGGCTTTGAAACTGGGCTGTCCTGGCTTTCCTGAAGGAAGACCCTTCTAACAATGAAGGAATGGAATTATGAGACAAGCCTATTCTGCTGCTGTCCTGTTTGTTCAATTTGGAGTTCAGTGAAAACCAATTGTGCAAAGCTGTGCTAATGGAAACTGCATAATGCCATATTTGGAGCTTTGTAACTCTTGGCAGTTAACTTAAAAGAAGAAATATTGGGTATTTTTTAAATAGCCAATTGACAGGATAGATTTTATCCTATGGCAAAAGCTAGCATTCCTGCATTTAAATGGGAAGCATACTTCTGTAGCCTTGCTTCATGCCATCTGGGAGGTGTATATACACAGCTGAATCTTGCAGTGAAAACACCAGTGGTGCCTTTATAGTAATGGAGAGCATACAAGAGTTATATATTTTTGTCTTCATTCTGTGAATGAGCAGTTTTAAGAAGTACGAAGTCTGGTTAGCACCTTCTTTGTTGGGACAAGACTTTAAAGAGTGGTTTTCACAGAGAATAAACACCATGGTAATGTACAGCAGCCTCTTGTCCTCTTTACAGGAGAATGTTATTTACTAGGTAGAAACGTGCCAAATAAATCTTCTCATTTTCATAGCTGTGACCTGTCATTCCAAATTCCTGGAACCGTAACCATGAGAACAGCTGACAGTTTTCTGGGGAAAAAGCAGTTCAGTTCTTGCCTGCAATGATACCAGCCCAGAAACTTTGGGGAATATTCATTACTGAAGTGTGTTTGATTTTGTTTCAATGATCTTCTGATGTTATTTTTCATAGCATCAAGTACCTTAAAATGGACAAGTGTATAGAAAGGCACACACTCTTAATAGCTAACTAACTAAATAAATTAATAAATACAGAATGAAAGTTTCAACTACTTTGGCTCAGAGGTGGGTTACATAAGCTAATGCAGTAGAATAAAATTGTTATTTTTAAATGAAGAATAGGAATGACGGGATGACATAAGTAAGACTGTTAATGGGATTTTAGCCTACTCTCCAAAGGAAAGAAAGCTTGTGTAATCACTCTATCAATTCAATTTAAACTGCTTTAGTGGGTTTCAGCCAAATTTGGCAGTGGCATAGACCTCTCAAAGTTTCTTCAAGAGCTCTTTAAAGTTTCACAAAGGTCAGACTGGGTGAAAGAGAGGAAAGCAAAATAAGTGCACACTTTTTCTCCTCTGGGGGAGAAGGTGCCAGAGGAGATGAACGTCTATCTTCTGTTTCACTTGTTGACTGGCAAATTGGCATGTGCATACTGGCTAATCCATAGGTGCTTCCATGCCGGATCCATCTGCAGCAGGTGGTGTCTCCTCTCCTGAGGGTAATTAGGAGAAAGTCTGGGAGGGATTGTGCATTGCTGTGGGCTGGTGAGGTTAGAGAATATGGAAGGTGCTGGTTGAGACACAGGGAGGAAGTTATGAGGAGGTGTGGAAATGTTGGGGAGGTTAGAGGGCTTTTGAAACAAGTTTATAGAGGACAGTGACAAGCTGTAGATACTCTAACAAGGGTGCAGGACAGTAGATACCAGTCAAGTAGAAATTAAGCTTCTCTAGTATTCTGCTCATGAAACAGCTGCTTTTAATGGAATACATTCCATGCTGCTAAAAACATGCAGATTTATAATGACAGTCCCAAATACTAAAATCTTCCTATAGTATACAGAACAAATTTGAGGTGAGCAGCAGTAATTTTCCATGTTTGCACAGTACTTGGAACAAAACTCTGAACTGAGAGCCATCTCCCAGTTTGAGGATGAATTCTTCACCACTGTACATTGCAGTGGTGGAGTATATCAAAACATCAACAGTATCAGGTCTAATGGTGACTTTTAGTAATGCGGATTCTTGTCTATACGGAAATGACTTGGCTTTTCCCAAATCAGTTGAGAGAGAGGCAATTAAATGCCTTATCAGATAAGAGTTTCTAATCCTGGATATATCTGAAATGGTGACTTAGAGATTACAAGATTCTTCTCTGCTGAATCAATTTCACTCTGATAGTTTTCATTTTTCACATATTAAAGGACGTGTTGTTTGGGCATACAGTCTAAAGTTGAAAGAACTCTCTGTGATAACTTTTTCCTTATGGACACCTGCTGTTGGGTGTGTTGTAGAAGTTTCTCTGTATGTCCACTTTTATAGTTCAAATCTCCTTATAATGTTTGTTACAACTGGAAAGGTGGGGAAAAAGGAACAGCAACTCCTCATCACTGGGTGATGCATATTTAAAGAGGTCTTACCTAAGTATATTTTTCTCAAGGTATCATTGACTCAGCTGATTTATTTGTGAAAACCCATGCCAGTCTTAAAAGGAATAAGGGTAGTGGCTGAAGCAATAGTTTGGAAATTTTGCATGTCTGTAGATTTTTGGGTTCTCACACTATTACCCTGTTAGACTGGTTTGATTAGAGTGAATATTTTTAACTGGTTAATTTGATTACCACATGTAATTAGTGTGGTAGTTAACCTAGTCAAAAATTACCCCAACTCATATCTAAGGTTTATTGTAAATGGAATGTGTTAAAGTGGATTGGTTTTATTAAATGCTCACAATGTGATGCAATTTAAGGTTGGAAGCTGAGAATGCACATTGTATTTATGTGGTAAATAGCTCTTTTGTTTAGCAGTGACTGAGGAAAACTGAGGATCATCATATGGCATTTTGCTGTGATTATCTATAAAATGTGGTGGCAGAAAAAGTAATGTTAACCTTACACATCTTGGAAGGAAAAGGTGATCTTATGTACAGCAGCAGTCGGGTCTGTCTCTTCTTCCTTCACAGTCAGGGTAGTTCATGCAGCAAAAGGGTGCTGAGGCAGAGAAGAGTGGCTTGTCAGTCCATGTTAATTTGGATCTTGCATAGTGTAGGATTTAAATTGAATTTTTAAGTGCTCTTCTCTACCCAACATAGCTTCATCTCAAAAGTTCAAAAACTGGGTAAGATGGCATTGTCTGTCCAAAGCATAGTGTACCTGGGAGAAACTGTCACAAAAAAAGGAGGGGAGTGGGAGCAGGTGTTAATCTCCATCAGCTCCTTCTGGGGGAGGCTCCCTGTTCATCCAGTGTAGGCTAGCAAATACTTTGGCGTATTGTTTCCAATGCTTAACTGATTCATTCCTGTCAGTAATGGAGAATGCTTTCTGGGGTAACACATAACCAGCAGCATTTGAGTGGATCTTTATACTGATGAACACTGAGCTTCTCACAGGGGATGAAATCTTTTACATTCCAAAACATGAAGGTGTGTGACTGATGCTGTAGAAACCTACCCTGAACCCATCAGGCCTGGCTATTGGTGCTTGTTAGCAAATCATCTATTCCTTGGCAAGCTTGGGAAGAATTTAGCCAAAGACAAATCGACAGCTTATTTGAAGCAGTGATTGTAGACTTGACATGATCCAGATTTAGAGCTTGGGACAGACTCTCCAAGCCAGTTGGTGACTGTAGCAAGCATGACACAGACACTGCTTTATGGGAGCTTGGCATTAACCCAGAATGCAGGAGCACTCCATGTTTACAGGCTGAAATATCCAAGTAAGGTGACGCAGTGATGCAAACACTTTAAACTGTTTACCTCAGCCCACTAATACCACATTTATTTTACTCCCATTCAACTTCAGTCTGCCATTCTTATTCAGCCTTCTGACCTCATCTGTGCATGAGCCACATTCTAACAGAGGTGTGGTTACAAGAGATAAAGAGTATGTATAGAAACATGTTATGTCTGGTGTCATTGGTACTGTAATGTGTCTGATTCATCCAGAGGATTAACAGGAAGCTGGGGTGTCATAGAACTGTATGAGTTAGTGGGAATGGCACAATTCACTTGGGATGTATCAACAGAAACTGCTTCATACAACTTTCATGTGATAAGAATAATGTCTCTTGATAAATTACATTGAACATCGTGTAGAAAGAGAAGGTCTTTGTTTTCAGCAATGGTAGAAAATCATCATTCATTATCAATATAACTGATTTTGTCTCCTGGTCTCTGCCACATCCCAATATAAAGTGATCCAATTTTAGTTATAGCTGCATTCACTACTCTGAGCTGCTACAGAGAACACAGCTTTCTTTGTGTCTCAGCTCTTTTCAAGCAGCTCCATATAGCTGAGAACACTGCGGCGGTTCTTTCTAGTGATGTTCACTCAAGACAGCATTCTACTTTTCTGTGCTCTACTTCGTTTGCTTCCTGTGGTGGAATGCTGAATCAAATGCCAGCTTCTGCCTCTCCCCTTAGAGGTGCTGGTGCCAGTCGCAGTCTGTGTGTTGTGGGCACACAAGAGCTCGATGGGGCTCAGCTGTGAGGGATGCGTTCAGCCATCCCACTCCAGTGCAGGAGATGAGCTTGAGGAGGCTCAGCTGTGCTTGAGGCAGCAGTGAATTGGGTTTTCCCCTACAAGAAGGCATTTCTCACCAGCACCAGCCAGTGCTGGCTCACTCTGCAGCGCATACTTTGGAAATGGAGGGAGGGTTGGTGCCGTGTGTCAACACCTTCCACTACTGGAACCTCTTCAGATGCTGTGAAATCACCACCTCTGCTGAAAATCTTCAAAGATCCTCTGAGCATGTGGCACAGGTAGTGGTACTGTCTCGTGCTTTCAAATGACCCATCTTATGGGTACACACATTGCAAAGGGTAGCTGTAAGGTTCTAATGCAGGCTACTCAAGAGCAAAACTTTGGAGATGAGGGACGTAAGAGGGTTGTTATAGGTTTGGGTTATGTACAACCAGACAGAAAGGGAGTGACTGACAGGGGTTGGGAAGGCTACTGGAAATGTGAGAGGAAGGACTAGAGAGAAGAGCAAAACTTAATAGGCAACCAGATTATTGCTTTAAAAGTCAAGGAAAATACATTTTCAGAAAAAAGCAGGAGAACATGTGACAACTATATTAAGAAATCATCAGTCAAACATTGGAAGTATACGCAATGACAGAACTCATGTGCCTGCAGTGTGGGTATGTTAATGTTCTACTGTCTTTCGTTACAAGCAGGCGTAGTGCTTGATGCACAGAATTCATGACTTTCAACTGTTCTGTATTTTCAGTCAACTCAAAGGATAAGTTACAGCTCCACAGTGACTGATGACATGTATTGCAGAACCTCTGTTTATTCACAGATAGCTCTGCAGCAGATCACAGGAAGGGAAAGGCTGACTTCCCAATTTAACACCGCTGAATGCTGATGTGGAGACCTGCTGCCTTTCACAGTTTCACAGTCCCTCTTTGCCTGGGAAGAGACTAGGGAAGTTATTTATGGAGACTTTCACCATGGCCAATAACTGTATTTTTTTTATTCTCCTTTTGACTAACTTGAGAGTAAGCCTTACTAGCAGAAACACTGAACATTTGTACATGCAGCCAAAGTTAATGGGAGCTGTTCTACAACACTATTTTACAGTATGGTAGAATACACTGGGTATTAGGAAAAGCAAAAGTTGACACCTCAGTTTAAGCTTTCAAAATTAGTGTGTACTTTTCATATTAACTTACCTCTACTTCAATATTTTCCCCTATAAGATATGAATAAAACACTTCACTTAACAGGTTGTGAAAGCAAATTCACTAAAATCTGGAAAACAGTCTACTGCTGCAGTAACAGTTGTCTTTAAGTTGGTACTGAAAACTTCAGTTCTGAGAATTTCTAATTTCTGAGTACTCGGTTTTGCATTTAAGGCATCGTTAAAGTTCCAGCACAAACGTAGTTCTGGATTGTGAATGTGTTCCTGGAGTGGAAGGTGCTGACACCCAGCAGTGATGTTTCATCTTTCCTGCATTCCCAGGGTGTGTGCAGTGGAGCGCGGTGGCACTGCCTGGCCTCGGTAACGTGCCCGTGCTGGAGAGGGCCCTCCTAGGAGGGCTGCACTTGGAGAGGCTCTTCAGGCACCATGACAGGTGCCCTGTGGTGTGGGGAAAACCTAGTTCACAGCTGCCTGGCGCACAGCTCACCTCCTGTGTATGGATAAACACATCCCTTAAAGCTGAGCTACACTGATCCCTTGTGTGTGCTGTGCCCAGCAGTCTCCAAAGAAGGCAACTAAATACTAATGAGAGTCTACTTCAGATTAATATGAGGTTCTTACAATTTGCCAGGCTTTGTCAGGTTGACTTCTGCTCTTCCCGTTCCTTACTCCTACTTTGAAAACACTCCTTTTCCTAGATTTCAGGTTCCTTCCTCAAAATTCAAGGTTAAAAAGCTTTTCAGAGGATTCACTAGACATTTTGTAGTGGGGTCAGTATGAATCTTTTTCTGGCCTTGGAAACAGCTCAAGTTTTTGTTAGAGTTGTTCAATCTGAAGCAAACCAAGCAGTTTTACCTCTTTTTTGAGGTGGGTAACTTAGAGCAAATCACCAGAGAATTAAACGCATATAAAGAATTCTTGTGCTTTGGTGGTTGTGCAGGAAATATGAGTTTTGACACCCAGATCTTCTGAAAGAGCCAGAGCCAGAGAAGTTTGTATGGCCTTTGGACTCTTCTCTATAGTTCTATGCTTATGTGGTGTAGCAGAAAGGATAAAAATCTGTGTGAACAGTGTTTTTGCATGCAGATCAGCTGTTATCTTGTGCGGGGTTTGAGTGGGTTGTTGGCTACGTGCACTTGACCTTAATGTTCTAATCATGATAAGCTCTGGTTGGTGTGGGCTCCCTCCTTTGCCACCCATGTACGGTCTGTAGGAATGGTGTTGCTGACCCCACAAAGCTTAGCTTTGTTCAGAGGAAAAGTAATCTGGAGAAACTCAGAAACCTTCCTACGCTTCAGCTCTCACTTTTCATAGTGCAAAATCCAGAGTATCAGAATTCTGAGCTGATAATTTGATGCAGTTTGTATTGTCTTGCTCTGTGGCATTTAAATAAGGAACTTTTTTGCCTGCATTGTACCAACCCAGAAGGAGTAAGCAATTAAATCCTGAGGTACTTGTTTCAGGACAGATCCTGCCGTTCTGTTGAAAAACCTGTGAAAGGATTTTAAAGTGGAGAGTCCTGACTTGCAGGTGCTTTTGCCTGTCACTTGCTCACGATGCCACCAGGACTACCAAAGGCAGTCAGTAGAAAAAATAATGAAGCATATTTTATATGTTGGAAAGAAGTAAGCCTCTAGAGTTCTCTCTGGCCTAATGGTCTGCCTGGATTTGGGCACTAATCAGGCCCCTGTACCAGTTTCATGAGCTGTTTTCCCAAAATATATAGCAAGACCAAAGAAAATTACTTGCTGTCAGCAAACACACCAAGAAAGGGAGCAAGTCCTGAGCCCTCTAACAGTCCAGTGATTGTTAATCACTATGCCAACAGTCTCCAAGTCTTTTTTCAGCAGTAGGACTGGCTGATCTCCTGATTATGATTTCCCATTCCAATATTAGAACTGGAGTGACAGATAACTAATCATCTGTCTTCTGTCCCTGTTCATCCATTGGGATTTTTCTCATCATCTCTAGAAATATGTCCTCTTCCATTGCAGTAGTTCTGTGTCTTGATCCTAGTCTGCCTCTTCAGTCCTCTGATTTTACAGGCAACAATCCTGTCTGGGACTATAGGATAAATGCAGCCAAGTCACCAGTATTCTTTTTACATTGCATTCTTCAAGAAAAAGAATAGACGGGCAGCAAGATCAGTCTTGGCTTGTGAAGTAACTTCTCGGTGTGGCCTGTTCCCCTGTGTCCAGTGTAGGTCGTCACCCATCTGCAAATGACATTTCAAATGTCTGTCTTCTCTTTGTTGAGCCCTGGTAAATTGATATTGGTTGCTCTTGGGTTTTGTTACCTGTGTCCAATGTGGCACAGAAGCTGCTGCTTGCTCCATATTTCAGGAGGCTGGTGTAGGTGGTTGTGCAAGATACAGGACTGTGTCTTGCAGTTCTGTTGCTAGGAGCCAACAGAATGAAGTTCTTTGAAGTTTTATGGGGTTTTTTTAATCTTTTACCATGAGATAAAAATTTTGGTAGATAAATTGTCTTTATAAACTAGACCCTGTTTATTTTACTTAATTTTTAGGTGAGTTTGCATCTTAATAATTGGCAATTGATATTTATGCTTCTACAAAGGTGGGTTCTCCAGTATCCTGATGGTGAACACACGTTTACCTTCCGGGCAGAGGGAACATGCTCTGTAAAACACATTTGCTATTGTTCAAACACCCACAACTCTTCAGGAAGACAGATGCCTTGTTTCAGTTTCAGTCTTTAGTTGAGTCACTCGTGCTTATGTAAGGTTTGAATTTGATTCTCTTTCTTAAGGCTACATTATGGAAATTAAAATCTTAAATAACCTCTTGTCTCTGGGGCTAGCTGCTACTGATACAGGGGAGGAAATCAACTCCCCTCTCTTATGTAGTTCTGTTAACAAAAAGTATCTTTTGATCCTGTAATTCTGCTCAAGGGAGAAGTAATGTTTTCTCTGTATTCCTTACATAGTTCTTAGGGCTGACTTGGGGAAGGAAGAGTTTCTCCAATCTTAGGTTTGATCCAAAAACAAACAACTACCTTGTAAGCCTCTTACTCCAATGGGATAAGGTGATGAGTCCTCATTTCCATAGAATTACAGGTTTCTTAATCATTGCCACATTCCATTAATAGGAGTGTGGGGTTTTGTTTGGTTGGAGTTGTTATTTTTTTTGTTTGTTTCAAAATCCTTTCAACAGCATGGTTTGGAATAATCTCAGAGTTCTACTGCCTCGAAGCTCAGAGTTATTAAAGTGGTTGAAGGATGTGGCTTTCCCCTAGGTAAACACCACACCCTGCTCACTGGCAGAGCCTATTGCATGTTGACACTTGCATTCCATTGCAAGGGGTGGGCCCTGTTTGAACAGTGCAGTGCACCACAGGTGAAGCAGTAACTCCTTATGCTTCTTTAGAGGATAATGGATAGAGGCAGTTCAGAGGAGACAAGGAAGGAGAGGTGGAATACTGGACTTTGTCTTGTGATAGATGGAAGAGCAGTTGGCAAACTGCTACCAATGTATGTGTGGTCTGTTTTTTACATTACATGTTTTTAGACTCTAATAATCCTTTTCACTTAGCACTATATTACTGCTTATTTGAGTACTTGACTCTGTCATTTGAGTGCCTCTAATTTAGTTTACAAGCACTAATTACTTAAATTATTCAACAGTGTTCTGAAGTAGAGTTGTTATAACCTGCAGTTGTAGGGACTGGAGCAGAGAAAGGGCACATATTTGGACGTAGATTCCATACCGAAGCAGTGAAATTTGCTCAGATCTTTTTCAAGTGAGTGTCTGACAGTTTAGGATGTTAGAAGCTGAATTACCTTGGTAGGAAAGAAGAGTTATGTAAAAACATTTTAAAAATCAATACCTGTCAGTAACCTCTCTATATGTATGTAGATATATACATGCAGCAACCTTAATTCTGGCCTTGTGAATCTTATCCTTTCCTATAGAAAAAATTATTTACAGTACAATAATTAATAATACTTCTACTGTTACGTTTCTTTCAGTGAGAGTCTCAAAGTTGTGTGGGATGCAGCTTCTGGGGCTGTTACATGAGGATGTGTTGAAAGCAGGGTCAGCTTTCAACATGTGTCCACTAACCCAAAGTGCTGGGGATAGTAGGAGAGGGGTCTTTGACCAATTAGTGGAAAACAGTTTTGCAATTCCTGTTGGATGGTAGTGGTTTCTGGCAAATAGGAAAGTGTAAGAAAGGATAAGCATTAGAATTTTCTTTCTTTCTCTTTGTCTGTTCAGTCTGGTGATTCTGCTGTGGCCTCTGAGTCCTGGGCATTAAAAGTAGCCCTGGACTGGTGGGCAGGCAGGATAGGGCTGTGTCTCCAGGTAACAGACTGCACCACCATTGCAAATAAGATGAAGCACATGCTCAGCTTCCTTCCCAAGTTCACTCAGGGGAGATTAGCTTCTTGAAGTTATTTCCTGGCTTCTTGCCAGAACACAGTCTCTCTTGATGTTACGCAGAAACCACACCTGATATAAACGGATTGGCACTTGTAGTACATTTGGATTTGAGGTCGTGCACAGTTCAACATATGACACACTTGCGCCTTAACAAGTTGTGATTATGTTTTAGGCTAAACCTATTTATTGGTCTATGAACAGAGAAATGTGCATCTGTTTGGATTTAAGTATTCCCAAATATTCATCCTGGTTGGAGCTGATAATTGTGTCCTACTTGATAGGATGTTGGGTTTATTTTATCATGTAAAGAGTGTTGTCTTTCTAGATGTTCCCTTCTCATGACTGGAGATGTCAGTCAGTGATCCATGAGATGTGGAAGATGGGCAGAGAATGATCAAATTACTAAGACTTTTTCTGAAGACTTAAACTGCAGTTGTTTTGGAGGTTAAGAAAGATTTCTTTCCTTCTGCCACACCATCTGCTGAAGTGATGTTTGATTTACCACATATCTGTTCTGGGTGATGGACAGCCGGAATAAATCTTGAATGTTTGGGCTCTGAGTCAACTTTCCTATAGTCAGGAACTTTCCATTTACTTCTTGGATAATAACATTCCAGTTTCCAGCAAGACTGATGTTCTGGGAGAACGCTAATAGGGGCAGAATGTCGTTGGTTCAGCCTTCCTGTGCTCAGTAGGGAAGGTGGCAGAGCTCCATCCTGTTAGAGAACCAGTGTCTTTCTAAGCAGACCACAATCTGTGAAAGTAGGGATAATGGCCATGTTTAATCTCTGCTATGGAAGGCAGACAGTTTAGCATCCCTTAGAACAGAAAACGTTTATTCTTGTTGAAGTAAAATCTGTCTTTCAGTCAACAGTATCAGCTTTTACAACATATCTGTGAGATAAATGAAGGAAACCTTTGTGACAATGCACCTTTGAAGCCATCTAATTACTTTATGATTTTGTCTTTTGGCCTGGGAATAATGTAGGGGTTGTAGATATTTCAGTGGGTAATAACCAGAAACAAATGCCAACATAGATTCCTGCAGAGTAGTCAGCAGACTGTGGCTCTTGATGCTGTTTGCAGGAAGGCAAGAAAGGCTTTTGCTTCTTTGTAGTTCATTTTCCTCTGATTTGGAGAGGGACTGCTCCTGGAGTGTCCAAGCAGAATCCAGCTATGGAGTGGGGCATGGGATTTTGTGCTCCTAGTAATTGAGTCTGATACCAACCATCCATTTTTCTTATCTTGACTTCTTCCTTTAGCCCAGACATAATGAACAGCCAGCAAGTTTACCAAGTATCCTAAAGAGTAGCAAAATCAAATTATGTGTGTATCTCACTGCACGATGAAGCACCACAGGGGAGAAAACACAGGAACCTGGGGCTTCTGACTTGCAGTGTTGTTTCTGCTTATTGCATTAAGTGTTTCTCATGACTCTGAAGATGTAGCCCAGCCCATCGTGAGTGCAGCACAAACAGGAAATGGAAACCCTGCAGTCAGAGGATACACCTGCCAAATGCTGGTTGAGCAGCTGTGGCCCTCACCCATGGCTGAGTGCAAAGCCAGAAACATCAAGGGCTAAGAACAGGCTGAGCACTGTTTCTCCTCTAAGGTTTGGAGGCTGAGGGTGAAAGAGAGGGAGGGAGAGATGAAGGTGTGTTCACAGTTTGCCTGGCAGTCTGATGAGAGGCTGCTTGTGTAGCATTGCAAACTGCTGCTCTTCAGGAGTGCATGTTCTCCCTTGCTGTTGGTTATCAGTCTTACAGCTCCAGCTGGCACTCATACATCACATGGAAGATCAACTGTGTGACAAAGCAGGGAGTGTTAAGTTCCCCTGGGGACTTAGAAACAGCGATGGTCAGGGCTGCCAAGGCATCCAGCATGTGGAGATGGCTCAGGGATATCCTTGACCATGGATGTGGTTACACTGTATTCCTTGAGCAAGAGCTGACAGCATTTGAAATGACACAGCAGCCCTGGCAGAAGGCCATTTGCTGTGATTTGGCCAAATTATCATCTGGCATTGATTGGCATAAACCTCAGTGAGAAGAACGATGCTGTTGCATGTCAGGGCACAGACTTTCTAAAGCCGATGCCCGCAGCTCCGGACTCTGGACCAGGCTGTCCAGATGTCAGTTATCACAGTGCCACATTCAGCCCCAAATAGCTTTTTGTCTAGTTGTAAACACTGACTCCTGTGTGGATTAGTGCTTGATGCTTCAGGAACCTGTTTCCTGCCCAGGACCAAGAGAAGATGAAATGTGGTAATAATGGGGCTGACTTGCTGTAGGAGCCTTACCCTACCTTGGAAGCGGAATTAAGTGTTACAATCAGAAGCTCGGTGATAGAGGTTTGTGTGAGGGTTCACTCACACATGTTTGGGGAGCATTCTCCTTCTTAACTTGCTCTTTCACCTCCCACCCATTGAGATCTTTGTCTCGATTTGTGATTCATGTGTGATTCAGCCAAGTGGGTAGTATACTTGGCAGCAGGAATCTCCTGAGCTTGAGGATTCTAGGAACCTTTAATAAGGGGCAAGAGCACAGAAACTGGCTGCTGAAAGTATCAAGTGCCTTCTATGACAAATCCAGGGGTTTGTTGTTATTATTTGGGGCATTTTTGTTTTAGCTATGGGAAAATATTGCACTTTGCTTCCCTACACAAAACCTTTGTGGATATTTAAGTTCTATTTCTCCTAACAAATATGGTAAAAATATCGTGTATGCCTCATTTGCTTCCTGTCTTCTTAGGTGTTCTAAGTTTCTTCAAATACCGGATTATCCCAAGCCTAGGACTTGTTATAGTCTGGATAATTATAAAAAAAAAATGGAATTTTGATCATCTGCAATCAAAGGCTTTTACTATCTGCTTTAGATATTTTAAAAGCACGCATGAATGTGTATGTATATATCCGTATACATTACTAGAAGAAACACTGAGGATAATTAAGATTTGCCTACATTTGGCATAAAAATGTTAGCTGGTTCAGGATCTGGATCTGACCAAGATGACTGCCTGCCTGTTTCAGATCTGCAAAGACAGCTACACTGTGCCTCAAACTGAAAGAACTCAAAACCAGAATCCCTTGATAGGCAAATTTTGTGACTGTAACCGGAAAGATACTGTGTTGCTCAGCAACTCTCACTATCTTTTTAATTTTTTGTTTTCTTATATAACATCACTCAAATCCTCAGTTCTCTCCATGAGGTGAAACCATATGGTGAACTGTCCCAGAGCTGTACTCCTTGAAAAAATGAAATCTCTAATAACTATCGAAGCTGGTTATTTCTGTGGTGCTGGGAAGCTGCACCCATGGAGAAAAGTCTTTGGTTTGGGTGAAATTGTGCTGATAACAGTTTGTCTTCTTAGGGCATCGTGATTTTGACAAAGCAGTAGATACTTTGCTTAAGTGTTGCGTGTTTATTTTTTCAGTAGGTTGTAATTATAGGACTGTTGTTATTGACTACATTCACACAGAGAGAGAAGCATATCTAATTACACTGTAATTAAATTAGGCCAGTAATTTTCTTGGTTGTGATTTGCTCAAAATTATTTCTTATGGAAGCTTTTTATAGCAGTGGCAAGTATTGATTGTGTTGAAACAGATGAAAACAAAGTTTTGTTCGGGCTAGATTTAGTACATTAAAATAATACGATTAATAGCTTTAGACCTACATTTAAGTTCTTTACCTGTGTAGGTCCAATATGTCAGATCTAAGCCAAATCAAATAAATTGGCAAACACTAATGAAAGCAGAGAACAAATATACATTAATTTCATTTTCTAAACTACTTAAATAATTGAATAAAATGGCATAAATAATTAGGAAAACAAATTAGCTTTCAAAGTGATTTCAATTTTAATAAACTATGGTAAATAAAGCAGTCAAGGATTTTGTAGATAAAGTTGACTCAGAGGTTTTATAAAACATTTTAAGTAAATGTATATACTATAAAAAGTACAGTATAGCCAAGAAGGCTAATGGTTTTCGAGAATGCATTAGGAAGAGCATTGCTAGCAGGTCTAGGGAAGTGATTTGACCCTTCTACTTGGACCTTGTGGGGCTGCATCTGTGCTCCTGAGTACAAGAGAGACATGGAGCTCCTGGAGCAGGTCCAGGATTAGGAGACTGGAGCAACTCTTATGAGGAAAGGCTGAGGGAGCTGGGCCTGTTCAGCCTCGAGAAGAGACAACTGAAGGGGATCTCATCAATGTCTATCAGTATCTGAAGGGAGAGTGTCAGAGGATGGAGCCAGGCTCTGTGCTGTGGTGTCAAGCAACAGGACAAGAGGCACTGGGCAGAAACTGATGCACAGGAAGTCCCACCTGAATATGAGGTAGAACCTCAGCAGGTTACCAAGCCCTGGAACAGGTTTCCCAGAGAGACTGTGGAGTCTCCCTCACTGGAGATAGTCCAGAACCATCTGGATGCAATCCTGTGCCACGTACTCTAGAATGACCTTGCTTGAGCAGGGAGGTTGGACCAAATGACCCACTGTGGTCCCTTCGAACCTGACCCATTCTGTGAAGCAGTAATAAAACTGCAAAAGATACAGAGTTTAAAAGAAACAGTTGTGAACAGAAAGTGACCACCTGCTCACGCTGATATTAAGACGCCTATGTGAGTGATATTGTGGACCTCAAAAGGGTTTGTTGTGTCACTCAGAGTAATATGGATGCTAGTGTGTGACCAGGAAAGAAGAGAAGAAGGGCAAAAAAGCCAACCCAGCAGAGAGGTGAGCCACTGGAGAATGACTAATACTGTGCCTGGATAAGTCATAACTGATACCCAGTTTAGTAATTCTTAGTGTTATTTTTGGGCCTGCTCATGGAAGGCAGTTCTCGCTATTGACTGATGAGTTCCCAGACGCTTTTTACTTTTCCAGACACTGTTGCTGTGGTTACTGTGCCCCAAAAGAGACGAACTCTCATCACCTTCTCATGTGCCTGCTGCTCACAGTGTTGGCCAAGATCCCTGGGCAAGGGGTTGCTCAGTGCTCCTGGGGTTGCTCAGTGCTCATGCAATTTGGGCACATGGCTGTTACAGGATTGTTTTGAAATGCATATAGTAACTTTTTGATAATTACAGTTTTCTCTGCTCCTTACAAGTCCCTGTGGAGGAACTTTGCTCCTTCTAGGAGTTGGTGAGACACTGAGTAGGCAGTGGCAACCAGCATTACAGTTAGATTTCAGCCCCCATGTCCCAGAGTGGCAGAATTTAGTCTAAATGATGTAAAGACTTTTAAGAGAACAATAGATAATGATGACTGACAATTAAGTACTCTTTCTTAAAGCCTTTTAGGAAAAAAAAAAGCTTACTAAAAAAATTTCTCATTATCCTTTTGTTTCTTGCTGTCATAATAGCTTTCTTGTGTAGGCTTTGCACTAGTGCACCAAAAAAAAAAAAAAGACAACAGGATCTTAGATAAAGAAATGGCTGAAATTTACCTAATGAAAAGATTCAAGGGTCATTGTTTACAGTAGCATAGCAGAACTTCCGTGATGAATTACCAGTTCAGGCAAGAAACTATGCCTCTGCTCCACTGTTGATGGAATCATGGATGTTTTTAAGGACCCTGTTGATTTATATCGAATTTTAGTGTTCTTTTGTTCTTTAACTCATATTTTCAAGTAATATGCTAGAATTATGAAAGCTGAATTACTTCATTTTTCTTATGGAAAGGTTTTTCTTATTCCCCCTACTCCCAACACTTTCTAATTTAGATCTGACTGATGTTTTTAATTACTGTAATTGCTGAAAAGTCCTAAGTGAAACAAATTCTTGTGTACATTACCTGTTTGTCATTTCTAGCCTGAAGGTAGTTACATGTGTTTCAGACATTCACTGAACTGAAATATTATTGTTTTATTTTTACCCTTAAATAAGTGAGAGATTTTATTTGTTTTTCCACAGAACAGCAGAGGAAGGTTCAGGTCCCTATCTGCTCTTGCCTTTAGGAATTAAGAGTGGCTCTCCTGTTCCTGAGGGATTCAGCATATGCTCAGAGAGATGCTAGTTCTGTACTGCCTGTAAAACAACAACAGCAACTAAAAAAACCCTATCCGATTCAGGGAGTTTGCACTAATCTCTTCAGTGAGCTTGCCTACTAGGATGTTACAGCTCTTGTCCTAAAATGATGGGAGGGTTTCAGGAAAGCTTGGTAGTTCCTGGAGATTTATTCTTGGGAACAGTGAGGTCTGACCCCAAACTCCTTGAAATGGATGAAGCACCTCCCAGAGAGTTCAGTGGATTTTCACCAGGCCAGTCTTTGGTCTATTTGTGCAGGCTCATCGTGGCAGTGCCTCTGCCCACTGGTCATGTGTGCAGTTGCATGCTTATCATTAGAAAGGCCTGGAGAAAGCTGCGCTCACACAAACCTGTGGTGCTCTTTGCTCTTCCTTAATGGATAGACATGATGGCAGCAGCCAACTTTATCCAGGGTTGAATAGGTTGGGAATGCCTCACCTGGCCACCATCTTGTCTGCATATGCACAGAGCAGGTCTCCGCATCTCCTGCATGGATGTGTGCTTCTCTTCAGAGCTGTGCCTCAAATTTAGCAAAGTGAGTCAAGAGAGTAATCCAGGTAGCAGATCAGATACCAGAGCACAGTTCCTTTGCATGCACTGTGGCTGCATTGCATGAATTGCTTCTTGCATTCTCTTTCCTGAAATTTTGTCCGTTTGCTGCCAGGACACTCTTGCCGTGGCACAGACTGCCCCATTGGCAGAAAACTTACTTTTCCCTCTTTAGTCCCCCACACCTTTTATTGCTCAGGGGGGTTTATACCACATGTCAGTTAAAGTTCACATCAAGTAACTTACGTGCTGAGTCTAAGAATGTTAATATTTTTCATGTTTGCTTCTTGACTCTTTTGGAATGCCTTTCTTCTTATTGTTGGAAAACTCTTGAGCATATTGAGGCATATAAAACAGCATCAGTGATGTCAAGAGGATCTGATTCAGACAATCCTGTATGCAGATACAATACACAGATAATCTGAGTTTCCCCTGAGAATCTAGACGAAGTGAAGTCTTGGAGAAACCCAGGCAGAGCAAAAATTCAAGAAAGGCTGAAGAAAAAGGGATCTAGAAGAAACAGGGACAGAGGGAGATAAGGCTGCAAATACAGATGGCCAGTGGTAGAAACCCTCTTTGCCATTGCAGCATAAAGCAGTGATTTGAAAAGCACATAATGCCATTGCTAACAAAGAAGAAGAGATCTTGCTTTAGAAATAGAAGTGAGAATGATTCCTCCTACAGCAAGCACACAAAGTTTTCATCTTCCCACTCACACCACTGCTCTACCAGCATGCAGCCCTGCTTACATCCTGGCAATTTGTACCCTGGGTTGAGTGAGGTGGGAGACTAGAAATTGAGGTAGATGAAAGTGAAACTGCTTCACCCCTGCTGATGGCAACACTCAGACAGGTCTGAAGGCAATCCTTTCCCTCCTAGCTTGAGCCTTCTGCTTTCCCTATTTTGAGGGGGAGGAGAGGTTTGTGAAGAGGTTATTTAAAATTAGATAAGGTAAATAAAAATTGTCAGTGTCTATTTATTGGATGAGTAACTTAAACATCCGAGGCAGCCGTAACCTAAGCAGCCAAAGTCCACTTGTGCTAGGGCTGAATTTGGCCCATTGTCTCTCCTTCACGCCCACAGTACAAATAAAAGCTTCAGTTTCTTAGCGTTAGGTGGGAAGCAGGAGGCAGGAGAGCCACTGGAGTGTGATGTTGCATTGACAGTTGATGTGCATTCGTTGAGAATCTGTGCTTCTCGTTATCCATGCATCCAGCAGTATGACAAGTCGTTGGGAGACAGGATGCAGTGTGTTAGGAGTGGAACATTATGATGTGTGGGGGGTCTTTATGGCAGAGATATGGAGCAATGTTGACTTTTGATTAAGGGTTGGGGAAAAAGCAGTGCTGCCCTGAAAACTGATCTGGAATCTTAAAAAACTCAGTCTTCGGCAGGAGCTACATTCAAAGAGGTCATTTTACTTCAATAGCAACGTTTTTTTTCAACTGTTGTTTAAATGACTTGGAGCTCTGTCCTTCTGAAGTAGAAACAGCAGAGTAGACTGAAGAGCTTCTGCTATCAGTGAAATCTGACAAATAAACTATGTAAAAATAATTTCTTTGCTACTTGAGAAACAGTATTTACATTGCGCTTTCCTCCAGAAGGAGGCTATGGATATGTTTAAGTGGTGTACAAGAGTCTCTCTCATCCTCACAGAACAGCAGCTGGGTCTGCAATAGACACAAGTCCTGTTCAGCACTGCAAGGCTGCAGTTTGAAACAACTTTAGACAGATTATAAGAAATATGAAATCCAAGTAATATAGATATGACTGCAGAAGTTATGAAATTGGAGTTTAGCTAGAGCTAGTAACATCTGTGGAGTTTTAGTGAGTGCAACTGAATCTTCATGATTCTCAAAAATCCAGGATTTTCTCTGGATGCTTCCTCTCACTGGCAAAGTATGTTTTCAAAAGTTATCATTGCTGCATGGGGCGCATATGTGACAAGGAGTGACTTAATTTCAGCTTGAACTCCATTAAGAATCAAAGTTAAATAGGTAGAAGCAATCTCATTTCAGAGTGAGTATGATCTTAGGGCAATTATATTGTTATATCAGTTTAATTTGAAGCATAACTTGAAACCATCTTGTGAAGGCAAATCGTTTAAAGAATCTCTTGTGTCTGTGGGTTCATATATCCTCTTGATACATTCTAAGATAACTGCAGGTTTTTGCCCTCACACAGGAACCAGTGTTGCTGGAGGGTACCTTACAAAAAGTGTGGTGTAAGTTAATATGTTTGGGGAGCATAGCCAGGTCAGGGAGTGATCTGGAGAGCAACATTTTGCCTGTGTATAATTCCCTGCAATTTCACATTTTCTGTTTTTCATGTAGAGTGTAGAAGACAATAAAAATTAGGTGTCCTAAGCACCTAAATCTTCAGATCAATATCCATGCTAAAGAAGACATGGTTGTTTTGAATGTGTATTTTTCAGTTGATGGGCAAGCACCTAAACTTGTTTTCAGTGGTGTTAATGCCTCCCATTGATGTTAGTGATTTCCAATTGGACCATTGATAAGCACTTCTGTCAGTGCAGCCTAATCCCCAGGTACACTTGATCTCAACAAAACCCCCTCAGCACTAAACTGTCATGCCATAAGTATAATGCAGCTCCATTTTTCTTCTCCAGCAGTGTGTTGTGTTCTAGTGATAGAAGAACTGAGCCTTCCCTCTTTGTTTGTAAAGCACTTTGGGATCCCTCCAAGTGTAGCATGAACACTAGTGGGCTGTGGTTCTCCCACCTGGGTTTCAGTTCCAGAGCATGAGACTTTTTCACTTTCTACTTTCTTTTTTTTTTTCCCAGCCTTTTCAACAGAGCACTCAGCTGCTCTTTGTGAGCAGCTGTTCTGTTTCCCGGTCTGCCTGCAGTGGTACCCAGACAGCTGCAGCCAAAGGTTGCCAGAGCAATGCCCAGCTTTGTTAAAAAGTAACAGGATTGGGAAAGAGAGGAGGGAGTAGGAAAACTCATGACCTGGAGTAGATTGTACAGCATGCTGTCAATGGGTGCTGAGGGACCCGGGTGAGCTCCATGTCCAACTAGAGATGTGTTTCCTATGCATGTGTCACAGTAAGATTTACCTGCTGACTCAGGGAAAGCTGTTGATCATGAGGTGGTGCTGAAGTTCTCTGGGAAAGGAAGTGTTGCTGACAGTGACAAGCAGCTTATGTGCATGTCTCATGGAAACTTAAATGCGTATGTGTGCATGTGTGTGTTCATTCAGTATCTGCTGTCCACATACTGCGTGACTCACATGCAGAGGGTGAGGTGTGGCTAAAAGCAGGACTGTGACGTGCAGTATGACTTTTTTTTTTTCCTCCTTATAGGCAGCTTTCCTGTGCATGGCAGGGCGTTATCTTTATTTGTCCATTCTTGGGTTTGTGTGCGTATTTTTCCAACAATGATGATAGTGTTTGTTTTGTGGTTCCACCTTTGAGCACTTACACATTAGTGAGGAACAATTCGATGTGCACAAAGCTATGTAATACATTTGCAACATGTCAGGATTTCAGCTTTTGCCCGACTTAAGATTTCTTTTCTTTTCCAGAAAAAGGCATGGCATACAATTAAAACCATGGTTAACTTACCAGTCATCAGCCCCTTCAAGAAGCGCTACTCATGGGTGCAGCTGGCTGGGCATACAGGTGAGAGGGGTATCTTCAGTGTGTTTGTTTCTGGAGTGAGGGTGACTGCAGCAAGGAGAACAGTCTGAACAGTCTTTCTCTGTTTCCTTCTTTCCTTCAGGTAAAAAGGAAGCAGGCAATGTTACACAAACCTGTGATCTAAAATGCATTTCAGTTGTGGTGTGGATAGGGAAGTGGGAGTGATACACCCAAATAATGAGATGAGCAGGGAAGCAATGGTCAGACTCTGGAGAAGGGCCAGGCTTGTAAGGTGATATGTGTAAAATACTTGTTAGAGGGAAAGAAGAAGTTGGGGAGCTAAAGCCCTAATCTGTCTGATGCTGTTGGTTGCATGGGATCATTTCTCCAGACTGAATAGCCAGTAGTTAGTTCTCTAAGGGGGAAGGATTACAGTCCATGCCTGTATGTGCTTCAGCCCTGGAAAAGGACAGTGTTTCTAATACCACTCCAAACCCCTCATCTTGGCTGGAAAACGAATGGGAAAATTGCCTTGGTGACCAGGTGTTTGCATTGTGAGTCTCTCATTGTTCACTGTACAAGTGCAAGGAACAGCTCAGTTGGTTGGTTCTAGTTTTGTGTCTGTAAAAATTGGTAGGTGTGCTCCTGATGTAGGCTTAGTTTCATTTGTAAGGCAAAAAAAACAACAAAGAGAAGTCATCAGGTTTGTGTCTCTCGTGCTTCATATAATTCCTGTGCAGTGCTAGTGGGGGTTTATTAGTACACATGTGGGCAGGCACCTACGCTGCATCGTGCTGTAATGCAGTGCGTGAACCCACCCTGTGAATGATAATGCCCTAATATGGTGCACTTCAAAGCTGTGCTGAGAAATTTACTGAGCCCTAGAAACTGAGTGGCTGCATTTTGCACAGTGTTGTTGTTGGGTCTGATTTGTAGCACACAAAAGTGCCAAGATGATCCAGTGTTAGTGCAGTTTTTCTCACAGATGTGTGGAGTTGGGTTCATCTGTGTGGAGTGATGCATTGCTCGTGTAATCATAACCCTTCTGGGGACTCATATAGTAGGGTGGAAGAGGAGGGTAAAGGGTTTACTAGAAGCTGATTAGGAGAGATACTGTTCCAGTTTCCTTTTAGCAGTGTTCTGTGGTTGGGTTTGCTCCATCCTCTCTGCAGCTGTTCTTCTCTGATATGACCCTTTTTTTCTGTACTAGAACCTGGGCTGTTACCAGCCTTGCCCTTTTGCTGAGGCAGTGCCTGTTCTAGGATTTGTCAGAGAAGAACCAGTTTGCAATGGCCAAAGGATCCTGCTGTGTTAAAGGTTGAGTGTTATCCCCAGGATTAATGAGACTCCTACTTTCGTGCCCAATTTATTTTGTGCAGATTAAAGGGTGCCTCTGAATGAAACGTGTACTTTCCTCAGATGCTGTATGGCAGATTGCAGGACAGGAGAGCATTTGGAAACTCTGGACTGGTGGAGGCTGATTACTGCTGATTGTGGCCTCTGCAGATGTTATTTGTCCTGGATACCATTCAGACCCAGGGCTGTAAAAAGCACTGTTGCCCTCCAGACTGTACCTGCAGGGCATTAGCAGATTAGCAGGTTTCCAGAGGAGAGGCAGTACCTGCAGGCAGACGCAGGCGCAGTCACAGCATGTGTGTGTGTGTGTGTGTGTGTCTGTGTGGAAAGGGCAGTTCTTGGCTTCTGGCTGGTTCTGACTGTTTAACTATCACTGATTGACTGCACTGCCTCTGTCCAGACACACTCAGCAGGTGTGTGTGCCCTGTGTGAGGATTAGGGACAAAGCCAGTGCTGGCAGTGTTATGCAGCTTTAAAATAGCCTGTCAGAGGATTAATGAATTCTGGCTTGTGGCTTCTTCCTGTTCATTTTATTAAGTATAGTACTGTTTAATAACCTAGCAAAGACTAGCATGGGGAAAAACCCAAACAGCCCAATGGCCTGAAGCAACTGCAGTCCTTGAAGCTATAAATTCTGACATGGGAATGTGTCCAAACGGACTTTCTCTGTGAACAATTGCTTGTCCCGTGTGTTTTATTTTTTATGAAAAGTATCTTTTCCCTTCAGGGGAAATCTTTGCTGCCAGGAGACTGAGACAGATGAAGTTGGAAAGGTGGGGGAAGGGGTTTTTCTTTTTTTGCTTGTCAATCTTGTCAGCAAGTGTTTGATTTTCTTTTTGTAGGGAGTTTCAAAGCAGCTGATAGTGGGAAGATTCTCAAGCGCTTCTCAGAGAATGAGAAGGAGTGTTTTGAGCGATTGATGAAAGACCCACTACGCTCCTGTGTCCCTTGCTTCCATGGTGTGGTGGAGAGAGATGGCGAGAGCTACATCCAGCTGGATGATTTGCTTACTGATTTTGAAGGGCCAAGTGTGATGGACTGCAAGATGGGGATCAGGTAGGGTGAATGAAAGAGTACGTGTTTTCTCTGCATTTGAAGGAAGGGGGAGATGTAGTGATGCTCACAGTCACATTGGACAACCTGAGGACAATATGTCCCATTATTTCCAGTTTGTACATGGATTCTGAAAACTTACTGATCTATAAGCTCAAAAACGACCCACATCCAGAAATTTTCGGGGGTGATTTAAGACAAATTTTCTCACTCTACAGTGGCCTGATAATACATGGGAGGAAGTGATGTGATTTATTCACTGCCAGTTATTGAATCTTTGTGTATTCAGTGATTCAGAAAGTAAAATTTCCAACCCCCAATGCAGATGACTGAAGAGCAGTGTGAAGGCCATTTCCAATGCTTGAATGTGTTGTTGCTGATATGGATCTTTTCTTTAAAGAGTTGACCATTTGCTCAGAGCTGACCTGTGTTTTTCCCTACTCTGACATCTTGAGATGTTGCTATCTCTTTCTTCTACAGTTTCCTGATTGCTGGGGTTGTTTCACTAAATATGCCTGCACAGTCATTGCTCTGTGTACTTTGGTTTCTCCATCTGCAAAACTGGGGCAATGATAAGGCTGAACTTTCCTGGGGCCAGTTTGTAAGCTGTAAAAAGAAATGTGGAGGAAGTCATTAAGGATGTGTTGGGATGTGATGTTTGCAGAACATACCTGGAGGAGGAGTTGACTAAGGCACGAGAGAAACCAAAGCTGCGTAAGGACATGTACAAGAAAATGATTGAAGTGGATCCTCTTGCTCCCACGGCTGAAGAGAACGCCCAGCATGCTGTCACCAAGCCCCGGTACATGCAGTGGAGAGAAACCATCAGCTCTAGTGCCAACCTGGGCTTCAGGATTGAAGGAATCAAGGTAATTGTTTCACCTCTGCCTGTTCCTGGAGACTGAACTTTGTTTGATGTATTGATTAATCAAAAAGCTTGGATACATTAATAGCCAGCTTTTCCAAAGGATTATGTGAAAATGCACTAACTGAAACCACAGAGTTCACTCTATTGCAATTTTGAAGCCTTCATTTTTACAGAGAGTGTCAATGAATTCAAGTTTCAAATACACATCAGCCATACTTGAATCAACTACAGAGACCTCACAGGAAGGATTCTAGAGGTATGCAGTGCAGATAGAATGAAAATGAGATAATTGTAAGGAGGAATTCAGAACAGAAGTATTAAGTCCCTCTCTGCATGCAATTACTTTTTTTATCCAGGAACTATACATATTTATTCCAGGTGAATCATAGTAAAGTGGTTTTGTTGCAGTTATGTTTATTGGCAAAGCATGTTAAAAGCATTTGCTTAGATACTCTTGAGATCAAGGAAATCACTTTTCCTTTTAAATACATGATGAGATCCAGTATAGATGGAGCTGGAATAAAGCCAGAACAATCCAAAATGAAATTTCTCTATCAGCCAGATCCATCTGCTGTTCTTGATGGATAAGTTTGTGCTTCTGTACCATTCCTAGGATATTACCTTATAGCCACAGTAGAACCTTGGCAATTTTCTTTCTCACCTGTTACTTATCTTTTATAGACTCATAGAATGGCCTGGGTTGGAATGGACCTCAAAGGTTGTGTAGTTCCAACCCCCATGCTGTGGGTAGGGACACCTTCCACTAGACCAGGTTGCTCAGAGATCCATCCAACGTGGTCTTGAACAATTCCAGGGATGGGGCACCCACAACTTCTCTGGGCAACCTGTTCCAGTACCTCACCCCATTTGCAGTGAAGAATCTTTTTCTAATACCTATTCTAAACCAAATCCCACTTTTAAAGGATCCCTTGTCCTGTCACTGCCTTCTCTTCTAAAAAATCCCTCTCCATCTTTCCTGTAGGCTCCCTTTAAGTACTGGAAAACCACAATTAGGTGACCACAAAGTCTTTTCTTTTCCAGGCTGAAAAAAACCAATTCATTCAGTCTTTCCTCATAGGAGAGGTTTTCCATCTCTTTAATCAATTTGGTGGCCTCCTCTGGACTTACTCCAACAGGTTCATGTCCCTCCTGTGCTGAGGACCCCAGAGCTGTATGCAGCACTGCAGGTGAGGTCCCATGAGAGAGGAATAGAGGGGCAGAATCCCCCACCTTGCCCTGCTGCCCACACTGCTTTGGATACAGCCCAAAACACTGTTGGCTTTCTGGGCTGTGAGTGCACGTTGCTGGGTCATGTCCAGCCTCTCATCCACCAGCACACCCAAGTCCTTCCAGCAGGGCTGCTCTTGATCTGGTCATCCTCCAGCTTGGATTGATGCTGGGGGCTGCCCTGACCCAAGTCCAGCACCTTGCACTTGAACTGCATGAGGCTCCCATGGACCTACCTTTGAGCCTGCCTATGTCCCTCTGGATGGCATCCCATCCTTCAGGTCTGTCAACCCTGGATTAGTTTTGTTTCCATTCCACAATTCAAGCACATAGAAATAAGGTATAAAAGACAGTGATGCTGATGAACAGAGGCTCTTTAAACCTCTTTCTTCTCTCCTTCGCTTGGTGTCTTCTCCCCTCCTTATTCACAGATTGTCCTGCTGTGGTACAGGAACTGGGGCTTCCAGCTCATGCAGTGCTGGACCCCTGTGTGCTGTGCCACCCACTCCTGGCTGTTAGACACAGGCATCCTCATGCAGGAACTGTCTGGGTGGTAGATGAGTAGATGATCTGGCTTCAGTCCAGCCAAAACACAGGATCCTGTCTTGCCCTTTAGCCAACTAAGGATGTTACCAAGATACCTGTTTTATTCCTATACAACTTGGGTCTTTGTTTTTGTGCTCAGCTGTAAGATTCAGTACAGAAGTGTCCTGCTACGGAAAGAAAACAAGTATTTTTATGTGCTTCTGGAGCTACAACTACATAAGAGCAGTACATGAATTGGAGGTATCTGTAAACATAGAGTATATGAATATCCATGTCTCCAAGAGCATCCCTGTTGCTTCAAGAGACACGAAGAGGAGATTTTAGGCAATTTTCTTTCCTACCTGTTACTTACTTACCTTTAGAGAGTCTAGAATGGCCTGGGTTGGAATGGACCTTAAAGGTCATGTAGTTCCAACCCCTGTGCTATGGGCAGGGACACCTTCCATTAGACCAGGTTGCTCAGAGCTCCTCTGTGTAATGGAATCAGAAACCCAGATGATCTTGAGGCCTTTCATGTATGTTCTTGGAAAGATAGTTGGTGGGTGAAGATGTATGGATTTGAGTCCTGGAGAGTGACTGAGCTAAGGGAGAACAGGGGAGCTAGCTTCAGAAAAACCTCCTGACCTATTTGTGAATTTGTTGGTTGTCAGAGGCAGGAGCAGTATGACACACAGACTGTAGTGTTTCCCTGTAGAACACTGCTGTAACTGTGCACAACATGAATACTTAATCCTTGACTAAGCACAGGAAGTACTCCAGAGCACATTCCCTTTCTCTCTCTCTCTCTCCCTGTGCTGTTATGAGAAATGTAGGTGTCATTTTTAAATTTCTTTAGATGGACAAAAGGTGTCAGAAATGGAATTGTTCAGGCAATACAAGTAGTCAGTAATCCCTACACTGTTCCACTGAAAGTGAACTGTACATCCAGTATTTTTGCAGAAAAGCAAAGCCATTCTGCAGGGATCCCCATTTTGGCAGGAAAGCCTGTGAGAGTCAGTGGTGCCAGCTAGTGGTTGATGGGAGTAAGGGGATGTTCTCCCTGATTGGACTGGTAACTCCTGGAGATAGCTGATAAGGTATGTTGGCTTTGGTGATTCCTGCTCTGTGGCTGCTTGAATAAGAAGCGAAAGCAAAGAAAGTGAAATCATATAAGCACTTTTGTGAACTGGCTGCTGATAAATGAGATCTCATTCACCATATGCACTCCTGCAGTAGTGGGGTACCTTTTCGCTTTGGGTTGATCCATTTCTTTTCCTTGCCTTGCTTCTGGTTCTCTCAAATCAAGTCAAGTTCATTTATGGATTTGTCACTTTTCCTCCCATCAAAAATATTTTGACATTTGGTTTCCCTACTGTTGGAACCTGTTGCTCAGTATCTTGCACCTACCTGATTCTAAATGCACATTTCCTCTCTGGCAGAGGCTCTGTGAAGGCCAGGCATTGCAAACATTTTCTCTACAACACTAAGCTAATGCCTGGGGCTGAGAGTTGGGATTTCTGTCTTCCCATTTTGTCAGTGAATGTCTGTGCAGTAACTTAAAAGTTACATCTTCCTTTGGTGCCATTCCTTTAGCTGTAGATCAGGGATAGCCATTTTCCTGGGAGGACATCAGATTTGATTCATAAATCTTTGTGAACCCCAGAGCCCTTTAAGGGAAGTCTGCAGAGGACTCTGAGCAAGACCCCGTGGTTTAAGATGGATAGCACTATTTTATGGAGCTGTGACACCTGCCCTCCTGTGAGCCATGTCACTGTCACATATAATGAGAAGTGTTGCAACTGGCCCAGGAGCTGGCCTGTGTCACAGACTACTCTGCTGTGCAGCAGTGTATGTGGAGTCCTTAGCAAAGGTATGACTTCAAGGAGTGAGTCAGGCAAGTGCCTCCTGAGGATCAAGTGCATCCAGAGCTGTTGCAGAGCCGTGGTTTAGAATACTGGAATGGGGCCATTCAAACTCTGGCTGTTGTTTACAGCAAGTAAAGACAGGCAGTAATTATGTTTCCTGCCAATCACTGGAAAGGAGCAAAATCATAAAAGTGTTTGTCATTCACAGGGAAGCAAGCAACGAGCTTGTCCAGACACAAATGGTTAGAAAGGGGACACCTAGCAGCTATTCCAGACATTGCTCTATAATCTGCAGCATAGGGAGAAATTATTTTTAAAACAACCCTACTCCAGTGAAGAGATATGAGATGAAACTTCCAGATTTCTCTCTGCTGTTGAGTATTATCACACATCAGATCAGATGCCTTCTAACTTTCACTGCCTACTGGCTGAACTGCTCTGGCATAACTGGCACATCTCATCAGGCTGACGTGCCACACTTCTATCTGTCCAACAGCCTTGGAATAAAATTCTCTTGCATGAGAGATCTGGAGTTTTAGCATTATTGAATTTTTTTCATGTGTACATCAGAAACCAAGTTTCACCTGCTGAGGCTGGACTTGAATTTGTCATTTTGGTGCAGTGACTTAACATGTGAGAGACAACATATTTTAATGACTTGCTGATTTACTCACAATGAAAATGAGGCATTGGACTTAAACAACAGAGACAAAACCAGTTTGATAATCCTGCAGGCTTTTAGTGGATTTTTGTTACCAACTGTAATAATTGCTGTATTTTACACACATATCCTAAAATCTCCTCTTCGTGTCTCTTGAAGCAACAGGGATGCTCTTGAAGACATGGATATTCATATACTCTGTGTTTACAGATACCTCCAATTCATGTATTGGTCTTATGTACTTGTAGCTCCAAAAGCACATAAAAATACTTGGTTTTTTTCAGTAGCAGGATGCTTCTGTACTGTAACTTACCATTAGTACAAAAATACTCTGAATTTCTCCAGGACACACTTGGAACAAGCATGCCTGCACTGTCCTTTGCCAAAATTCACCCACCTGCTTTGTCACTGCTAGAATTGTGAATTCCAGGTTGTTCCTGTCTGCAACAGATTTCTGTTCTGTAACTTCTGGGTCACATTATATGTTCAAAGGTATATTTAGAACTGAATCCTAACTGAGATTCTTTGATTTCCCATTGAAAAAAGAAACATCAAAAACCAACAACAACGACAGAAAACCCAAATAACAACAAAGTTGTTACAAAGAAGTCCTCACCAAAACCCAAAAGAAACCCTCAAACTAAAAAGACTAGTAAAATTGGGTTTGGAAATGTTCCCTCACACCCTCAGCCAGGGTTTCACTCTCCAGACAAGAGTACAACCAAAGAGGTCTCTGTGGTTTGCCCCACTGAACTTTGCAGTGCTAGCGCTGATGTAAGAACACCCTCCTGCAAGCTGGTAATATCATGAATTGTTTATTTTTTTTTCACTTGTACTCAACAGGAAATGACCTGCCAGTGCCATTTAAAGTATCCAATCAGCTTTTGTATCTCCTCTTCTTCTTTCTTGGTTTATCTGTTCTCTTCCTCTTCAGCTACTTACTTTCATCTGGTTAGCAAGGGCTGAGCTGTTGCTGGTTCACGGGGGTGAGGGCAATGATGTGTGTGCACTATAAATAATCTCTCTCTGTGTGTGGTTTTGTGCAGAAGGCGGATGGAACATGTAATACAAACTTCAAAACTACGAAGACACAGGAGCAAGTTCTACAGGTTTTTGTGGAATTCATCGAAGGCAACACAACTATTCTGGTGAGTCTGAGCTCTTCAGGTGCACTGATCTTGGACCAGTGCTCTTGCTTCAGGGCCATGCTTTCTTTGGTACAGGAAATAAGAACTAGTATACCAAGGGGGTAAGTGGTTTTGACTTCCACTTGCTCTCAGGAGATGGGGTGGACAGGTGAGTTGTGGGAAGTTGACTGAGGCCAGTTTTGTCAGCTCTTGCCATGAGTTGACCCCAAATGCCTCATGCTATCAAAGTGTCATTCAAACTAAGTAACTTCTGGTTTGCCATCAGCTTCAACCATGGGTGTTAGATGCATTAGATGGGTGATATCTAAGCAAGGATTGTGTTGGCAGGAAAATGTGTGATTTGGGAATTCAGTCTGGAGAGGATAAAACCAGTGTGGAGGCAGGAAGTGAGATTGGTGACTAGCTGTGCTCCCATGTGTGAAACTCATCTCAAAGAGTAATTCCTGTGTGCTAATTCATGGGTAGCACAGCAGGCATGTGGTAGATGGCATAACACATCTCTTGTCTTTGGAACTTCCAAGGATGCCGTAATGTTTTGCTGCAGTGTGGAAGCCATTATGAAGGCAGATTAGGCCTTCTGGAGGAGTGTGCTTGGTAGCTCAGGGCAGCATTAAAAATCTGCCCTAGAGCTTTATACAGTAGGCCTTGATTCTTTCTATCCCCTATCTGCCCCCACCATGGTTGGAGCTCCTTGTTTCTCGAAGACGATTTCTTTCTTTTCAGTTTGGGGAACTTGAAGATTTTTAATTCCTTGAAAACTTTTTTCTCTTTATTAAAAAGAAAAAAAAAACAAAAACAGATGCAGAAAGCCTTATGACATCCAAATCAAGACAAATAAATATGCTTGGTGTAACATATGCAGCAGATGAACTCCAGTCTGTTAATTCACTATGAAAGCTTGAAATGTATTTTCAGATTGACTTTCAAATTATGAACCTGTTGTTTTGAAGGACTTCTAGCCTAAAATGAATATGTTCTCTTAATTATATTGACCCTTGTAAATAGATTACCTTTATTCAGTTTTCAGTGAAATGTTTATGGGTTGTTTTGGGTGTGTTTTTTTTTTTTTCTTCTTCCTCCAGAAAAAATACCTCAGACGTCTGCAGGAAATTAATGTCATTCTTGAATCCTCAGACTTCTTCAAGCGACATGAGGTGAGCAATGAGTGTAAAGCTGTGGAGGTGCATTGTGTCTTCGTTTGGTCATTCAGGTGTGCTTCAGAACAGGCTGCTGTACGAGTAGAAGGGGTTCTGTGGAAAAATGCTAATACATGTTGACAACACAGGTACCACGAAGCCTCCATCACAATGATACAGAAGATTAAACTAGTTGAGGAATAATAAATCCTCCTGTCTTTATGACATCCCAGCATTTATAGCTCTGGGCCACTGCATGGAATAGTTTATTAGTACCAGTTTCCTATGGTTTCTCTAGCCTTGATGTGCTCCACGGGGAATATTTATAGGGGAATGGCAACCTGGAAGTTTGCATTTGATACAGTAGCATTCAATTGTAGTTTGACAATGAAGGCTGTATTAGTTAGAACAGATTTATGTTGAAATACCATTTAATTCTGCTGTCTGTGCTCTCTGTGTGCTTTGCTGTGCAAAAGGCATAATTAGCATTGTAATTTCTGCTTGTTAACAGCTCAAGATATTGAGATTAGACATTTTATTTTACTTTCTTGTTCTCTTGTCAGTATTTTTGTATCAGTACATTTTTGTTAATCATGGGTCCTGATCTGTCCTTGAAAGGAGTTACTGGTCTTTGCTGAATTGCTCGAATTGAGACCTGTTTCTAAGTAAGATGAAGAACTGCTTTTCTTCCTGATTTCTACTGAGTCCCATTTCTTACCTACCCTCCCATTTTTACCTTACTGATTGATATGGTTCTGCAAATGGGGCATCTAAATCATCAATGTATAAGTGGAGCCCAAAAGTCTGTTGGGTCACAGGTGAGCTGAGGAGATCATCTTCTTAGCAGGAAGTGTTAATTGGTGGGGAGGGCTGAAGATGTATTTTTAACTACATTGTCTCAATCTGTCTTCCAGGTCGTAGGAAGTTCACTACTTTTTGTACATGATGGCAGTGGGAATGCCAATGTATGGCTGATCGATTTTGGAAAGACCACCCTTCTTCCTGATGGGCAGACACTGGATCACAGGATTCCCTGGCAAGAAGGCAACAGGGAGGATGGGTACTTGTTGGGATTGGACAATTTGATCGGCATCTTGGAAAGCATCACTGAAAGATGAGTTGAGAAAGGCACAAAACTTAAGGGCTTCTCTGTAACTTTCTGCTTTACTGAAGTAGAAGGAAACTCAGTTAGAAGGAAACCTTTAATTCCAAACTCCTGAGGTCATCCGTGCAGAGGGAGCTGCATCCAGAACCCAGCAGTCAGTGATCAAAGCTACTTTGCATCAGCCCTCTATGAACCTAAATTAATCACTCCAGATTGGTCAGTATTCCACCAGATGAACTTGAGACTGGTCCTCAGAGAATGAAGATCTCCATACTCGGGAATCACACCAGCATGAGTCAAGAGGTTTGTGTGGTAAACCAGAAAGTTCATGATTTCTGGCAAAACGGGACTCCAAATTACTTCTTAGAGAAGCAGGACAAATGCTCGGGAACTCAGGGCAGGAAAAAGCGATTTTTCAGGGAACTGCGTAGTTTTGAAACCAGATTGGTTTTTTTTCCTCTCTAATTCCAAGTCTTCTTGCTCCTGTGTACACTGTAGGTTGGACCAACAACTTCTGCTGCATAATGTTACAGTGTGAGCAAGGTGCAAATGGGTGATGATCACGAGAAACTGGGAGCAAAGAGAAACAGCAGTTTGTTGTGGCTTGATGTGGCTAACTGCTGTTGATGATTTCTCCCCTACCCTCCCCTTGCTTCTATCCAAGAACGGCCTTGCCTTTTCTATAGCCGCTCAGGACATTAAAAGTACTCTAGGGAGAGAAGAGCAGCCTATTGGCTCCAAAAACATTTGACTTTCCAACTGGGTGGGCTGTTGAATATGTTACTAAGTTGGAGAATTAGGCCTCTTGCAGCTGAACTGCAGCTCTGAAAATCACTAATGATCTTTCACAAACTGGTAAGGGAACTAAGCTTTTTTCCCAAGGCTTGTTTATTTTTGAAGATAAATCCCCTATACATATGCACACACTAGTAGTCACCAACCAATGTGATCTCTTAAGATCATGGTTTGACTGTCTCCCAATGCACATGACTTCTTGGCCATGTTCTTGTTCTTAAATATGACGCTGCCACTTACAGGTATGAAGTGGCACAGCAATCAGGGAGGTCATGTTTCTGCATTCACAGCATTACACAATGATGAGATGATTCCCAGGCATCCTTCCTCCAAGGTATCAGTTGTTAACTCCAGGCAGTTTGGGTGAAGGAATGTTACATCCTATAATCCTCATCTGGAATCACAGGGTGATTTGTGCTTCATTCTTATGCTGTGGTCCAGGCACAGCCACAGAAAATTCAGTTTCTAGGTTAAAATCAAGAAAGATTGAATTGTTTTCTTGCAATGACCTCACATACCTTCTCTGTTGGATGCCTCTAGTCACTGGAAGAGTTTTTACATACTGGCAGTATAAATACTGTCATTAGTCACATGTTGACTCACATTCCAGGTTTTAATGTCAATAATGTGGTGACGCAGTTTTCACAATGCAGGTAAGAGTTACATTACCAATTGATGGCTAAAGCCCCTTCAACATCTAGAGGTAGTGATTCACATTGATCAGAAATTCCTTTCTTTTTCTGGTGTCCTGTGCCCAGGAGAGATTCTGAGAACTTTGGATATATGAAGGTGATTCCACTTTTGGGAAACTGCTGTTTCAATAAATAGTTGATGTCATAAGCAAAAAAAATCCCTATAGAGTCCGGATCTGGAATAAAATCTGTAATATTTGTAATTTGAGTTGGACAGCCTGAAATAATTTCTAAAAGGAGTTAGTTTGGGTAACACACTACTGTACTAAAAGATAAGTCATGTAATTACTTTTTCATCACCTTTCAACAAACAGGAGTATTGAAACTTGAAGCTCACTTACGATGTAAAAGTTAGATGACACAGAGTAGGTATTCTGTGGAAATATTTCATCTTAAACCAGACGTTTAACTCATCTTTAACCAGAAGTCTGAAATTGGTAATTATTTTTGCAGTTCACTGTAAATTCAGATGACTTCTGTGGCCTCACAGAGTTTCTCTGTTTTATATTTATGGTAGTATGTTAATGAATTTTTCACTTAGAAGTTTCAGAGTGTTTACATTAAGTTTTTTTGAAGTGACAGTGAGCATAGATTACATTATTGCAGATGCCTCCTAACTTTTGAACTGCTATGAGATGACAAATGAATCCATAGTGAATTCCATACAGTTTTTTTAAAAGTAAGTATTTCTCCTTTTCTGCAGCCAACAGGTAAACCAGTGGATAGTAGTGCCTAAGGAGAACAGGAGTGTTTAAGGACAATAGCAAATAAAAAGGTCTCACAGGCAGGACTTCAATGATATTGCCTTTTTTATGAGACTGCAATTGCAAGCTGTCCTACCACAATTAAAAAGAGGTATAAAAGTTAGAAATAAGACTAAGATAGAATTCAGCTAGTGGTTTATGTAATTAATCTTCAGAGTTAAATTTCTTTCTTCTGTTACTACATGTGTGCATCTTTTACATCCAGGAAATGTAACCTATTTCCTGGAGGAGAGGAGATCTAAACAGTAGAGGTTGGTGCTCAAATGTCAGGTGAGAGTTTAAGTCAAACTTTCAGATTGACTGTCCAGTTCCAAAGGAGAACTGGAACAATGTGGTATCCATAGCTTCAAAGAAAACAACTGGTAGCACATGGCTGGTTTTGCAGTACATGGTCCTGGGAGAAAACGTGGAGAAGGTTTGTTCCTCTGCAGTAGCTGGAAAGGTCAGGAAAAAAGTAAAGTGTCTGCTATAGCAGACAGTGATCTGGAAACTCATTCTAGATGTATAGTTCTAGGAAGTTAGTTTTGAAATGGCTGTTTTTCTTGCTGGGTGATTAGAAAGAAAGAAATCACAATCATCTGTTGCTGTTATGGGAAAAGAGAGAAGGAAGCAGCTTTTCATAGCAAACTGTAAGTGTAAGGACTTCAGCTGAGCACTGGAGCTCTAAGGAGCTCAGGCTGTGAGTTCAGGAGCAAACTGCCCCAGGGTAAGTTTTAGATTCCTTGTTTCTCATCAGGTGGCCCAGAGCACCTATGGACACACCCTTGCTAGTGTGAGGAAGCAGCATGGCCTTCTTGCACTATGGGGTAAGTGGTGTTGAATAAGCTTAAATTTACCAGAGGGTCAGGATGGTGCGTGTGCACAGGCGTGTAACACAGGGGGAAGCTGATGCATGGTAACCAAGGAATTTGTTCACATGCAAATCCAGAATGTCATTTATTAATGCATCTGCTGAGATAGTGCCTCACTCTGGAGACACTGAGAACATGTGATTCCACAGCAGAGTCAGAGATGCTGGCCTAGAGGCACTTTGGTACTGAACAGATGACCTCTGACTTAGGCTCCAAGGTCTTTAAACTCACTAGTTAGATGCAGCAGTGCTGAAGCTGCTGCATTCCGGTGTGGATTGAGAAGTAGGACTAGGACTTCTCTCCCTCAGTTTCATCATTGACTTGTGTTTTTTGGCCTTGGACGACTCTCCTAGGCATTGTTTCATTCTGATTTTACAGATGGGAATAGACCTACTTACCTCATGGGAATGGTGTGAGGCTGTCCTTCATTAGTGCCTGCAGGCTGCTGTGAGATTCTTTGGAGGAAGGTGCAATACAGAAAGAAACGCACAGAGATAGATTAGATAAGTTTAAAAATTATGGGTGTTGTGGCCCCACAGAGGTGTAAGTTTGGCGGAAAGTTAACCAAAGTGGTAAAACTTAAATCCCCCTAAATTTTGTACAGGGAGGTATTCACTTAACGTCTGATCCAGTTCCTGTTTAAGGGAAGGATTTCAATGGGAGTTGGACCAAACCCTTATATATCTCAGAGGGCTTTTGCTACTTTTTTTATTGCTGTTGTTATTTGTTATTCTTAAGGTTCTGAGATCAAATGGCCTGTATCATCCACATGCATCCGTTCTGAACACTACAATGCAATGCTGACATTGACTGTATTGGATGAGTGTTTGTTACTCTGAAGTGTGTATGCTACTAAATAAATGAGACTGAAGGAAAAAAAGACATCTGCTGTGATTTGGTCATATAAAAATAATATTTTTTCTTCAAGAATTTCGTTAGGGATGGGAGAAAAACAATATATTTTAGTGTTTATTTTGCTTTTAGTCTTTAGCATCCGGTACTTCCTAAAGCAAAACCAGTTCTAAGAGATCTAGAAGCCAAATGGTGGAGCTTGGTTCCAAAACCTGTTGTATACGTTACCTTTAGAACCTGATTGACACAAAGCTTGTCAGCTTCCTTCAAGGTAAGCTTAAGCTCTGTCTCAGAAATCTCAGTGAATGGCCTTCAGCACATTAAAAAAATGTGCATCAAGAGGCACTTGTCAGACTCAGAGCATTTTTGATTGTTGACTGTTCCCCTGGGCAGTTTTGTGTGGACATGGAGAAGTAGCACTCAACACTCTGCACTGGCAGCACTCCTCAGCAAGAGTAGTGTGTTCTTACCACAGAGAGTGTGCAAAGAGTACTTAAGAGAGGGAAACAAATAAGCACCATTACTGTCTCTTTATTTTGTGTTGCAAATATAGAAGTATACACTTGTCTAGCTTTAAATTGCATAGAAGCAGTGTCATCTACTTATGTACACTAGTCACCCAGAAAGGTAAGTTGGCAGAAGTGCTGCCGTGGTCAGAGGTAATGACAAATCAAAACCTATTCACTTGACTTTCCCGTTTGTGCAATGTGATGGGAAGATGTTAGGCATGGTATCACTAAGGTGTCTGCATGGGATTGGGAAGGCTGAACAGCCAGGAGAAGAGGGCACAGCCAGAGAGCTACAGGAGAAACTGTTTCACACAGCTCCAGGGTCTAAGGGAGTGTGGTCTCTTTCTGACACAGTTGTGGAGATACAAATACAGTGTGGGGAAAGGTGCTGCCAGCAGCAGCATTTTCTTCTCTTTCAGGGAAGTAGGGAGAGTGTTTTGAAGGTGAAGGTACACTTGCAAAAGCCCACACCTATTTTATCAGCCTTGGAAAGATTCCTCAGTGCACACCAGTCCATGGGGAAATTAACTGAGAACTTAGCTCAGGAAAAGGGTTGATGTGAGGAGGGATACCTTAAATCTCTGCAATTAAAAATTCTATTTGTTTAAAGGAAAAAATGAAGATGCAAAGCGTTTATATTGAGGAGAGCAAGGATTATAAAGAAATGAGAAGTAGGAATATCAACAAATGTGAAAAAGCAGAGAAAGACAAATTGAAATTTCCATTATTGTTTCATCTTTTGTTAATCAGTCCCTTCTTCAAGGTGTAAGTATGAGGTTGTATGAAGCAACAAAGTATTAAGGCAAAACATAATCAAAAACAACTATATACATACAATTACAAAACCAATTTGATAGTGTTAAAAACCAGACACCTATCAGGAAGAGCAATTTATAACGGCTGATTCTGCAGTAGGGAAGGGGTGGATTATTGGATCAATTTAATCCCAGATCTCCAGCTCATGTCATTCCTCTAGGAAACGAAATTGGGTGTTGGCTTCCAGTTGCCAAAGTAATCTAATTTTGATGCTATGGGTTTCTCTCATTGGTGATGCACTAAAAATGTTTCCTTAAAAAGCAGTTTCACACAAGTTATATTTTGCAATCCTAGCAGTTGAGAACTATGAAATTTGATGGTACAAACAGTAAGTTTCAGTCTGAGAATTGAAGGGCTGAAGGTTGTAGTGTGTATCACTGCAATTATTATTTTTCTTTTGAGGTGAAATGGTTTGTACAGGATGTAGCATTTGACATCACAACAGGAGCAATATTAACATTTCCTCCAAGACATTAATTAAAAATTCATTTTCTGTGAGGGTTTTAAAACAGCATCTAAAAAAAGATTGTTACAGGTCAGAGATGCATGGCAATACGCTGACAGAAGATCATTCCAGTTGAGAGAGTTAAGAGCTTGTAAAAAATTGAAGTTGCTAATTCAAATCCATTTAAAATTCCCAGCTCTTTCTTTTAATGCCCCTTTGGTACCTGCATCTCCATGTCTTGTCTTGTTAGAAGAGACTGCATCTGGCTCAGTACAGCCCTGAGGTAACTGCTGTTGTAAACCATCAGAATCTGTCTCAGAAATAAATAATAAGTGCTTACTCTACTCTTACAGTTGCTCTTCAACACCCCACTCTTGATCACTCTTAGTGACAAGATCCTGGTCTGTTAAGAGGAATACAACCCTGGTCAGGATAGAATTCTGTTCAGTCTCAGTGCAGCTTTGTCCATGTGCTTCCTTTAAATGAGTACCTTGATGCAGCCATTCAGTAAAAACTGGTATTTGTCCAATGTGCTGGACTTGCACTTTGTTTATAAAGTGAAGGCATAGCTGCAGCCAAGACTGCCTGTGGCCCTGTCCTCTCCTCTCACTTCACTTCTCAGTTGCTTCCCTGGTGTTATCACTACTGGCCTTTCTAAATTTGTGAATTATGTTGAGGCAAGTGCTACACGGGGGGAAACCAAGTCACAACTGCTGGAAAGTTTGATAGGTCACCTTTGGGGGGAAAACACCTACTAATGCATGAACCATAAAAGTTATACAATCTGAAAAGTCAGGACAAACTGATGAAATTCCAATTAGCTAAAAGTAAATGCATTTATTTTTGACTAGTATGGTCCAGTGATGCAGTCTGAAATATGACCAAAAATATTAGCCTTTGCAGGAGGAAAGAAGTGTTGTGACAGGTAGAAGAATTATAAAAGAAAGGCCTTATAGAATCAGGCCTGCTCTATTAAATTAATAGCTAGCCTGTCATCTCTTCTAAGTGTAGTTAAGCAATTTGCAAGTTCCCGTGCAAAAACAATCTTGGTATGAAAGGTTCATTAACACAACAACATATTCTTGGGTTGAAAAAATAAGTGCATCTGTGTAAACAATAAGGTTTGTTTCATGAGAACCCATAAAGGAAAAATGTAAACAATCTGAATATTAGCACATACACACAAATCACCTTCTGACCAAAAAATGGAAAGTAAGAAAACTACCAGCCAAGAGGTGTTGCACACAAGGTCTGTGAAAACTGTATAAAATAAGTGATGTGAGTAAAGAATTGGCTTTTCCCCCATGAAGAAAATGGAGTCTTGGCTAACTTATTACTATAAAGAAGGAGAAAGTTTCCTGCTTAAATGGGCTTTTCTGTCTCATCTAACTGAGCTGTAGCAACTCCTGGATGTAAGACAGGACAGACAATGAACTTAATGTGAGAGAAGCTAGAGAGCTAAAACAAAGGTGAAATAGGAAGGAGGGCATGAGGCAAGGTCATCCATCTCCCTTGGTCACTAAACCCATCAGTCCCCACACTTCTACTGAAATTTGCCCCACACAGAGAGACCCCTCTCTTCTGACCATCTGTCATTTTACAACATGATGGATTCAGAATTATTTCCACACCATGTGGGTCTTTGCTGAAAGGTGACCATCATCAATCACCCTTTGTATCTGGAAATCATAGAATGATTGGTGTGAAAAGGGACCTCCAAAGATCATCTAGTCCAACCTCCCTGCTCAAGTAGGTTCACCTACAGCAGGTTGCACAGGAGCATGTCTGGGTGGGCTTTGTCTCCGGAGCAGAAGACTACACAGCCTCTCTGGGCTACCTGTTTCAGTGCTTTGTCACCCTCCAAGTAAACAAGTTTTTTCTCTCATACTCAGGTGGAATGTCCTGTGTTTCAGTTTGTGCCTGTTGTCCCTTGTCCTGTTGCTGTGTGCCACTGAAATAAGTCTGCTCCCATCCTCTTGACACCTGCTCTTAAGATGTTTGTATGCTCTGAAACGACATTGTATAAAACTGTCCATTCTAAAGTCAAAGGCCTAAAACTGTATAAAGCGTGGAACAGATATAAAGTCAGACTAATAAAGCATAGACCTGTGCTGAAGATGCCTTTCACTGAGGATGGATTCAGACTCTTCACTCCGTGCTTTTCTTGAGCTCAGCTGAGTAGTGTCCACCCTGACTGATGTAAAGGACAGGAAATCTGTGTGGTCAAAGCAAACCCTCCCCTGCTAGCCCATACCTTCAGACTGTACATGCGGCTGATCACTAAGCATAAAGCATATACCAGAGAATCTTTCACCTCAGAAAGGAACCAGAGAAGTCTACGACGGGCATCTCACTGCACAACTTGATTACATACAAAGATAGCACGTAATTTACCACTGTAGGTTGGCAAACTACAACCAGTGTGACATTCAGGAGTGGTACAAGGACAGAATGCTTCTAAGACTGTTTAGTCTTAATCCAAATTATTTGCCTTTTCAGTATCCTTATTTTGCAGCTCTAATCCGTAAACATCTGTTTAGATCCTAAACAACTGAAAAAAGCCTTAGAAATGATCTGTCTTGGAAGCAAATGACTACCTTTATCAGCAAGTCTGCACTTGCAAGACAAGGACCAATTTCTACCTGCTCAGCTGTGTGAAGCAAGTCATGGCTTAGTTTTCTCAAATGGCTGAGCTATTCCACCTTCCTGTAAAAAGAACACCTTAAATGAGGTTTGCATTAGATTTCTTTTCACTATTCCTCTCCCTTGGATTACTTTCTACCTTAGAGTATTAACACCAAGAACTCCAGCATACCAAATGCTAGATAGTTACCCAAGGACCTCAGCCTAGTGCTTACCAACACAGCACAGAGAATTAAATGCTGAATATCAAAGTACTTACAAAAATGAAGTTCATTTTAAGTAAGGTCCATTAAAAGGTAAAGACAGTCCATTTCTCATCACGCCATGCAGTTCGCCCTTCCTTGAAAAACCACCTGCCCCTTTGATGTCAGGAGCTGTGAGGAAAGCAACACCATGAGGCAAGAAGCACATTTCCTTCACTACTCAAAGGAATAACATCAACTCCACCAGCTACTGCTTTTTTTTAAATGGTAAATGTTTTCCTCTTCATTTCTTGTTTACAAAGCACATGCTCAGAGGAGCCTGATTTTTTTTTCATTCTTTCTACTGCTTCAAATTTGAGCAATAGCTTCCACAAGGTCTACTAATAAAACAGATGCAAATGTGGCTGCTATTTTTTTTTTTTACTTCCCTTACAGTGCGTAAGTATTCGTAATTTACCAGGACTGTAAAAAGCTCTCAGGAATGTAGGAGCCTTTTCAAGTTGGTTGCTGCTGGCACAGCACACATTTTTGGATTCTTGGTTCAGAAAGAAGCATAACCTGTGTTGGTCATTATTTCCATCCAAATACTGGAGCTGGATGGTAGGTCCATTTCTTTTCACCTGAGCAGATTGAAAAAGGAGTTCTTTCCTTAGGAACTGTACTCTGAGTCAAACAAGCAATGCCACTGTTCTCCACTTCTAAGCTGGTTCAGTGGAACACATTTGAAGGACAGAGACAGAAATGCAAGTGTCTTTACAATCTGAGATCCAGCAGGTAGACAGAGGAAGCAGAACATTGCTGATGTTGGAACTTCACCCATCTGATGGAACTAAAGTGGAGGAAGTAAGTGAAACAGGAGGCAGTCCTTCCAGACACACACATTCCCTGATCTTTGGAACAACCATTTCTACTATACTGGAGTAACACTCAGGTCATCTGACAAAGACAGACCAGAGTCTCTCTCCCTTGATGTTTTCTCTGTTTTACTAAAAGGCTTTTCATCTCTGTGCAGACTGGAGCTCCTTAGCACAGCTGCTCTGACCTCTGCTAAGGCGGATGGCTGGTGCTCAGCACTATAGCACAGGTCATCATAAGCATAATTTACATTGCCACAGGGGAAAGTCTGGAGTTTCACCAGTTCAATCCCACTGATATCCAGGTGAGGGCAATTACTTCGACTTGGAGATGCTGGAGATGCCCGAGAGCTGGGAGAACTGCAATTCCCATCAAAGCCTGAATCTTCCCGCTCTGGATTTGCTTTGACCTTGGAGCTGGGGCTGAAGTGACAGATATTCTCTAGCACCCATGATCCATAGGTTGGGTTCCAAAGGTTTTTTGTTTTGTTTTTAAGTCTGTGGGCTGACGGGTTGCTGAGCTCCAGCTTCTGGTTTGAGGTCTGCTGGAACCGCGACCCACTGTTGAAATCGCTGAGGCATGGCAGGCTGGGCCCTCGGGCAGTCCGGTTGCTCAGGTTCTCCACCAGTAGCTCTTGTGGACATTGTACAAGTTTGTGTCCAGCATGGTGGGATTCCAGTGTCTTAGGTGTTGTCTGAGGTGTGAGAGAAGGGCTTACCAGCAGTGGCACTATCCCACTGGAAATGTTTGGGCGCATGACCGTACTCCCTTCATCCTCTGGTGCGGGGCCACACTCCACGGGCAATTCAGTGTTGATCACATCAGGGTCCTGAAAAAGAGAGATAAGAATCTGTTACACCTTCAGGGTGACTGTCACAGGTTTGGGCAATACTCCTGCACATCACACAAGGTGCTATGTTCCATTTGGATATCACATGCTGTTGAGACTTACATGCTTCCTTTGAGAAGAGGCTGTGCTTCATTCAAATCAGTGACTAAGCTGGGGGATAGTATAAAATTTCTCTTTTTGAGAGGTTGGATTCAGACCTGTGGCTGTTAATTCTACTGGATGGTGAACTCACTGCCCCATTTCATTCCCCACCTCCACTCCATAACTATTCAGCTGTGGCTTTTGAGCAACATTAGGCAAGGTTAGAACATAGACCTTGAGAGAGATCTAAGTACTTTCTCATCACAAAATGAAGGACAATTTGCAACTGAACAAGCTGAGAGCTAAAAGCATCCATTTGCACAGGAACAGTGTATGCTGATTATGTCTGGGTGGAAGATGGGAGAGTGAGGATGGACACTGCAAAAGAGCCAACAGCACCACCACACTAGTAATGTACTTATATCAGTCTGCCAGGATCCTTCACTTACTTTAGGGACTAAAGCTAATGTCTTTGGATAGTTGGCATTCACTGGATTATCATCCACCCAGCTACCAAAGACCAGTACCTGTGTGCAATACTTGATCCTTTCCAAGATGGTGGAGAAGTTAGGCCGATACTCTGGGCTGTGCTGCCAGCATTGTGTCATGATCCGATACCTTGAAGTTGAAAAAAAAAAATCAATATTATTTTGTAAAAAGTGTTTCAGTATGAAGTAATCAGGGGTCCAAGGGACCACACTTGGTGCATGGCTCAGATGAGGAGTGTAAAAGTGAATATACAAATTCTATATTCCCTGGATCCTGTCTGGGGAGCCACTATTTAAAGCAAATCCTGTAGTGCTCTAAGGTGTGCCCAAGAGGCAGTAGCTCAAAGACATTTAGCAATATCCATCTAACACAGAGAGCAATCACCATTCCCTCAGTAGAGGTGTCGTTGTCCTCATTTTACACCGACTACCTTGGCTTGTGAGAGTAAGGAAATACTTACACTGGTCCTGGGCAGTTTTTTGGTGGATCCATTCTTCCTCCACTGGTGACAAATTCCAGCACTTCCTGATTGGTTTTGCAGGGGTAGGGCATGTAGCCTAGAGAGAAAATCTCCCAAAGCAGCACTCCAAAGGACCTGTATCAGAAACCAGCCAACAATACCAATCAGGTTTAATTTGTTCTCCACAAACCTAGCTTGCAGCTGTGTAGGCTACACCACAGCAGTGACCTTTCAGACCTGCAGTCCAATGACAGTAACATGCAAGTATTGCGATTATGAGTCAATGTTTCCATAAAAAGACACCTCCATCAATCAAAACCTTTGCTCAAGCTCCAAAACAAATTTTGCAGTTTTCAAAATATTTAGTAACTCTAAAGGTGTTCTTTCTGCTCCATTCATTATTACTAGAGCAAGAAATGCCAGAACTCCCTTGGCTGTGTACGGTCTAACTGAAAAGAACTGTTAGATCTTCCATGGAGCTTTCTTGCCTTACTTGGGAAAACTTGAGATGTTTAGTTGAGGAATACATTTGGTGCTGGTAACTTGGCTGCAGGTTGAGCTGTGGGTGGCAGAAGCCCAAGGCAAGAGGCTCTGACCTGGCACTGACCTGCTGCAAAACAGATGGGACAAGGACCTGTGGCACTGCCGGGTGACCAGACACTCAGAGACAGCAGAAGTCAATGACTCCAGACTTTGGCACACTTAGACTGTGAGGGTACAAAAGCCCAGCACTTCCTTCATTTGAGGTCCCTCCTCAGAGGAACGAGCTCAAGTTGTTGTTTTGCTATTTTGTTGTTGCATCTTGATTAAATTATTTTAATGATCCCGAAGTGTGAGACCCTGCTGTAGGAAACCTGGGGCTGAGCTGGTAAGGAAACCTGGTCTGACTGTGAGTGTGTGGGGTGTAGCTGTGAAGGGGCCTCTACCCAGCTCAGGTGGTACAAGTGTGACTTCCAGAGGGGCTCCGGTATGATCAGACAGGGACCTTCAAATGTTGCCTTAATATTTGAATCAATGTTTCAGAACAAGACACTCAAGTATAAAATCAAGGGAGAGACATCCAGTGAAACCGAAAGGCAGCAGCATTTCTGATATGGTTCTGCTTTTTTTACATCTGCAGGTCAGATAGTCAGTGCCACTAGAAATTATGGATGACATAGACACAAGGAAGTCAAGCGAGTTCTGCCAGGATATCATCAGGGTCAGAATTTTCAGAGGTGCTTTTTGCTACGAAGGTCAAAGTAATTTCCAGTATATGCATGTTACTTATAATAGCCTGTTACAGGAACTGTAGCACTTTCCTTCAAAATATTTAGTGCTGGCTGCTCACAGCTAGGCACTGATAAGCAATCCCTTGTCTTCCGGCATCACTAACAACTTCAGGAAACTGGGTCAGTGTGGCATCTGAGGGAATGCCTCAGCACAGCATATTGAAGGATCCACTCTACAGAGAAAGAAGTGTTCTTAAGCAACTGGAATTCTTCCATTCCCCAGCACCTGTGCATGAATGTGCTACTGTTGAGGGGGTGCTTATTTAAAAGGAAGCTCAAGTTGCATGAGAAATCAATATATAAATATTGTTTCCTCAGCAACCAGCAAGGACTTCTGACTAAATCTGCTGTCATTTTATACGCAGCAAGAAAAAATATACAGAACAGCAATCCTGGGTGGTACAGAGAGAGTCATTTACAAGGTATTTAAGCAGACCCTGTCACTGATGGAAACTGGGAGATTCTAGAGGCTGAGGGAAGTAATTGATGATATTTATTTGGATTTTTAACTGAGACATCCTGAGAATCTAATCTGCTTTTGCTTTTTACTTCTTGATTTGCTTTATGTGATACTTGACATTTATGAATAGCATATTTTTATTACCTCTCTTTACATTTGAATTTTAATTTCTTATTCTGCATTCTTTAGCCATACTTCTACTGAATGCAGTGGAAAGACTTCTTGTATTTTTCTGGGAAATACTGACTTTTTTAAAGGTTCCTGCTGAGCACGCCTTTTTTTTTTTCTTGAGCAGTACATTTCTTGATGCTTTTCAGTGAGTAGCAGAAGGGATTAAAAGACATTCATTACCAGGTATCAGTCTTGGAGGTGAAAATGCCCTCTAGAAAAGCTTCTGGTGGCATCCACTTGACAGGAAGCATGGCTCTTCCTCCCTTGCGGTAGTAACTTGCTCTGGGAAAGATAAAATGCACAGAGAACGTCACACAGCCTGAAAGAGCTTTGGTACAGAAAAGATCTTATCACCACAGTAACAGCAGCTGGGGATTGCATCTAACAGTGGGGGCCAACTGAGAAAAAGGAAAAGTCATCAACACAAATAGCACATTGGAGCTGGATTTTATATCCTCTTTGCAACTGAGACGGAAACCAAGGCTGTTCCTAAAGACATCAAAATTGCCAATGCTTTGCACAGGGTGTTGATGCAGCAAGTCTTCTTCACATTGTGAGGTGATAATTACGGTTGCTGGGGGTTTTTAATTTTAATTTAAGATTATTTATGATCAAGTAGCTAATAAATTTGAATATGTTTGGTTTAGTGTCCTCAACTGTTTGTGGTTTCCTGGGACCACAGCTGAAGTGGATTGGTTCATTAGCGTAAATGTGTTAATTTACAGTCTGTTAACACAAGTTAGTTAACTGCTCATCCAAATCAGACACCTAATGAATGGTTCCACTGCTTCACATATCATGAAACAGTTCAAACCTGTCAATATTATACAGATTACTGAGTAACTCACAGAAATGAAATTGCTCTTTACTTACCTGTAAATATCCCTGGCCATACCAAAGTCACCAATTTTGGCTATGCGTCCTGCTCCAGTACAGGTCAAAAGGCAATTCCTTGCAGCTATATCTCTTAAAAAAAATTAAAAATTAATTCTAATTCTAAACTCTTAAGTAGTTAAAGGAATAAAGAAAAAATATTAGAGCCAGTCCTGCAAGTCTTACTTGAGTAATCTTTAAACAAATGAGAAGAGCTCTGTTAAAATAAGAAAGAATTCCACTTACATTATCATTCTTGTTGACCGCAATTCTTAAACTGCATTTGAATTATATCTCCTACCCAGCATTTGCCAAGCTTTCCTCATTCACACCTTCTTTCACTAAGGCAGAAAACAGCTTCAGTATCAGAAGAGGAATGGGATCCAACCTCTTTTGCTTCGACTACATTATGACAGATTTCTTTCTTGTTCTATTTTTATTTAAGAGGGGAATCTCAGCAGTGTCCCCATCAGTTACAGATGTGATGCTGTTGGATAGTCTTAGTAAGCTGCTTGAAAAATTATGTAGAACCAGATATTGTATTCTTTTGCTTTGTTACTTCTGCGTATCTCCCATGGAATCAATCAAAGCTCCATATGGAAGCAGCTGTTTGCTGGGTGCAAGTTTAGCTTGTGAGAAATAAAAGTGATGCCTTCGTGGCCAAGGCTAAAATATTTCTGTTCATTTTAAATATGCATTCTGAAAAGAAACTCCTTAAAATCATAGCACTGTGGGGGTCCTGTTAACTGCCAAGAAAAAAAAGCTCCTGGAACAACTTGTATGTTTCTTCCCATTGCCAACCTTTAAAAATCTCAGAGGATTTGGAAGTCAGGTTCAACTTTCTGTTCTATTATCAGCTGTGACTCCTAGATGACAACTCCTGTCCTGTAGAGGCCTCTCTACAACCTTACTACACCACCTTTTACCCCTAGGATTCCTGGCATCTGTAATTAAAGCCTTCCTCATTTCCCAACCCACTCTAAGTAATGCTGACATCACTAACAAATACTAATACAAAACCTGGGGGAAATTTCTTGTGTTCAGATTTACTGAAGTGTTGGCTAAGACAAAGTGAATCCGTTCCCAGGCTGCTTATATTAGAGATCTAACACTGCAAAGATTGACCCAGAGATTTTTTTTTTTAAGTCATACCCTTCCATTACTATTTGAGTAAGGATTCTAAAAAATAATGCTGTAATGATCAACTCAGAACTTTTCAATTAGAATACTGATCCTCTCAAGTAGTTATTAAGAGATCCAAGAGCCAAAACTTGCTGCATGTTCTTACTGCTCTTTTCTAATGACAGAAATCTCTACCCTTTTCCACTGGAACTTCCTTACTGTTGCAATATAAAGGAGTCTGAAAATTGTTTCAGATGTTCTAGCCATAAAAGCATATGACATTCCCATATCTCAAACTCCTTGCTTTTTGCTCCAACTGCTGCTTGCAGTGTTTCCCTGAATTTCTCCAGCCCCTGCCCACTGTTTCCCATCTCTGTGGGGTGTGCAACCCCACCCATAGGAACACGTGCAGTCACTATGCCTAGGAACATTATGAGCTGAAACAATTCTTAATCAAAAATTAAGGATTTCAATACCCAACCAGGAATTCTAAAATGATAACTACAACCTTTATCCCTTCTATAATATTTTGTCCTTATTTGAAGCATGCTATATCAACATTTTCTGCTCAACAAATGAGCAAAAAGGAATTTGAAGAGACAATATGGGCTCCCCAAGACCATGCAAACGGGCCAGCCACTGAGCTGGGAAGGAAGCCTGAGATGTGTTTTTATCTCCTGTCATCCTTGCTCTACCCTTCTCTAGTCTTTGGCCCAAATATTATGGACTGTCTTGTGCTGGTGGGATAGGGAAAGCATTTAAGTCAAGATAGGGAGATGAGAAAGGAAATAGAATACCTTACTGTCTTATCAGCCAACACAGAGTGACACTACCATCTAGTGGACTACAGGGCTAATCTCAACTGTCTTTACATTGCAGGCACCCGAAAATTATTACTTAAACCCTCTCACTTGGAACAGAACATTGCTCTCCCTCCAGGACTGCAAAGAACAGTGTGGAGCCTAACTCCTAAAAAAAATCCAAGGAGATCCACTGGTCATCTAAGCACAAGCCTGCATTGGTAGAGGAAATAATCTGTCTCCCCTGTGGAGATTAGTCCTGTCTAATCCACTGTAAATAGAAAGTGTATGAGCCTTGAGACACATCAGAAGAGACTGTTTCTCCTCACCTGTGGATGAAATGATTTTCTTCCAGGTATTTACAGCCGCAGGCAATATCCCTGGCTATATTCAGCAGGTCCTGCATTGTTAATGTGGATGGTTGATTCTGGAAAAGGACATTTAATGATAAGGGAAGGATAGTGAAGTGGAAGAATATAAATTCAGGTGAGGGATAATCAGAAAGGGACAGAAGATGAGAAGGGGAGAGACACACATACAGGATGGGGGAAGGGTTAAATGAGTCAGGAGCAAAGAGGAACATAAAGCAGATCAAAGCAAAAAGTTAGAAAATGAGTAAACTCTTATTTAATCCCAAAAACTTTCAGATTTCACCTCTCTTGAGCACTGTACATGAATGCAAGCTGGCAAGAGATTCATGGCCTGGTGTGAATAGCCTGTTAAAGCGAGTGGGAGAGAACTATTCCCTACTGTGTTATGTGAAATCAAAAGACAAGCAGGTTTAACAGGTAAGATAGAAGAGAAAATAAAAGCACCCACTTCTAAAGAGTGAGTCAATAAATTATCAACAGAAATTGTACTAACCCTTCACCATTTGCACTTCCCTAAGAACAATAAAGAAGACTTTCTTCCGGGACCCCTGCTTATTTTCACCCCCTTTACACTGTTCTCCATAGGGAAATTTTTGTCACTTTTTCTCTAGGACCTTCTTAAATGCTGTCACGAAGGGTGAGGAGAAATTACTACACTGCTCATCAAAGCCTGAGATATATCAAATAAATTAGGCTCAGCTCTTCAACCAGTATAAATTTGTGCTTCTCCATATGGTGCTGATACACACCTACTGAGGACGTAGTGCTGCGAATTCTGATTATAACTTTAGCTCCTCACGTGTCATCACAGTACACTGAAAACAAAGCAGGTATTGAAAAAAGAAAGACTAATTATTTATAGTCTAATTGACAGAAAAGTCTAGAATGGGAGGACAGGATTTTACCTCCTCAGTTACTAGGCTGGAGTTTCTGGCCTTGCTTTGATTTTGTCTCACTGACACCTGCTTGCATCAAGCAAACAGACACGGGTATCTGGAAGTCTGTGGGAGCTGGGACACACACAGAGCCTAGCTTGGCTTTAGTGCCTTTAGCCACTTGAAAAAAACAGGAAAGCAGTTGCACTAAAGTCAACCACAAGCCTCACAGGGAAGTTCTCTCACCGTCCTGGGTCGGTTCTGCCGAAGAAAGCTCTTCATGTCTCCTCCAGCCATGAGCTCCAGCAGAATGAAGCGAGGCAGTGTCTGTAGGCTGACACCAATGCACTGCACAATATTTTGGTGATTGAACTTACTGAAAGCCAAAGGTCACAGCACATGGAAGAGAAACATAGCATTAGTACCTGGCCAGTATCTATCCATTCTCATTGTGCCTTGAGATTTGACAATCTGGACGGAAGCAAATCCTGATACGGTTACAAAAAATTCCTCAGCCATATTAAAATGCCACTCTGGTTATGACAGCTCCAAGAACAGGGTAATGCCTGGCTTTGCCCATGAAAAGTCTTCAACAGAAAAGCTAAAAGCAAAGCAGAGCCTTCTGTCTGTGAAGACAGAATTTAATGGACACACTGACTGAAAGATGAGAGTGACATGAGAGGGATAAGAAAGTTAAGAATGTAAATTTCATTGGCATTTGTGACACAAAGTCCTGGATGGTAGGGATTTTAATTCAGCATTGGTTATTTTAGACATAGTGCTGTCTAGTTTGGGGGACTCAGTTCAGTGTTTAGTCTGCCAGAGGGACTCAGCTAATACCTACTGCAGCAGCTGCTTATGTGAGTCTAATTTTTATAAAAGGAAGCTGAGGTTGTCACGAAGCACAGTAAGACTCAGTCATTAGACAGCAGCGTCTTCCCCTAGATAATGATTACCTGGATAATAAAGGAACTAAAAATAGAAAGGAAGTTGGGGAAGAGAAAGAGTCGTGCTACTAAGTGAATCAAGGCACTCCTTAATTGATTAAAATTGCTCTTTAAAAAAAACGCTCATCAGTGCTACCTCCTTTTCAGCTAGCAAAGTTCTTGCAGACTGTGGGGAGTGGCACTACATCATGAGATTCATGCTTTAATAGCAGGAAACCAGCATCGAAGTATGAGCCGGGCCTGACAATGAAAAGAGGAACTTCACATCCCACAAATTCAAAATGTATAAGTTCCAAATACAATCAACCTCTTCCATGCTACTATTTTAAAGTCACCCTTGATCCTACTGTTGTTTTAAGATTATGGATTTCTGTTAATGAAGTAAATTCTAAGGCTGGTGTACCTAAAGTACAGGCGGTAATAGGAGTGGGTGTCTGTTATCTTTTCCATGAAGGTTTTATAGATCTTATAATTCACTGTCAGAGAGTCATGCACATAGGACCTTACAAAGGTTCTGTCAAGCTTGCAAAGACATCAAATCAAATGCAGAACATGTTTGTGCAAGAACATTGTACCTTCTTATTCCTTTGAACAGGACCAACAGAACCAATCAACAAAAGTTTTTTGTTAAATCATATGGATTTTTAGGTGAGATGGAGTTAATTTTCCTCACAGTAGCTCATATGGTGCTATATTTTGTATTTGTGATCAAAACAGTGTTGATAACACATTGATATTTTAGCTCCTGCTAAGCAGTGCTGACACAGCATTAAGGTTTTTCTCACACACACACCTCCCCCGCAGCGAGAAGGCTGTGAGGACAAGAGGTTGTGAGGGGACACAGCCAGGACAGCTGGCTCCATCTGACCAAAGGGACATCCCATACTGTATGGTGTCATGCTCAGCTATAAAAGCTGGGGAAAGGAGGAGGAGGAGGAGGGGAAAGGGTCAATTAGAGTTTGGCATTTATCCTCCTAAGCAGCTGCTGTGCATGATAGAATCCTGCTTTCCTGGGATAGCTTAACACAGCCTGCTCATGGGAAGTAGGGAATGATTTCTTCCATGCTGCTTGGCTTGCTCACATAGATTTTGCTATTAAACTGTTTGTATCTCAGCCTTCTTGTTCTTCTGATTCTCTTCTCCATCCCTCTGCTGTGTGGTGTTAAAGCACCAGAGACAGGCAAAAGAACCTCAAAAGAACCTCAGTTATCTTGTTTGAGATAAACAAGTAGTACCTTTTATGCTACTAAAATGCCATCTGGTGAAAAACAAGAGTGAACTTCTTTTCTGAACAAAGGCAAGGGAATAAATTATTCTATGATTACCTGCAGTACTCTTTCTCCCCCATCTCACCATCAGTTAAAAACCCCTTAAACTATACCTGATAATCAATGCTTCCATCAGGAAATCCATCTCATCCTGCTCAGAGCAGACTTCTGGTAGGGTCTGTTGAGAGGTAAAGGCAGTGAGGGCCATCCCACCAAAGAATTGAGAATATTTGTGTGACCACCAGAGAAAAAGGAAAAACATAAATGATCATGTAACATGTAAATTGCTTGAGGAACCTTAGAGTAGGGGCTTGTCCTTTCAGAGCCCAGTTTATTGCACTGCATGTGACCCATTCGCTAGTTAAAGTCAGAAGAGCAAACCAGTGAGCTACTTGAAGGAATTTTTTGTTTGATTTGAACTCTATTCACAATTCTGGAGCAAAAATAGCTTCACGTACACATCAAGAAAAGTATTAAGCGGGGACTTACAGATGTAGAAAGATCTTTGAAATGACAATTGTTATTTATCCTCCCCTTTCTTTGTGTCAACACTGCAGCACATGCTTGCATGTCGTATGACACATACAGCCACCTGATTTAAATACTTGTGTCACACACTCCTATGGCTTTCCTTCCTGCCAGTAGATTTGGACAAGATCTTCTGCTGATAAAATGAACTGGATTACCACAAATGAACAACATGCTGATCTCCTTCTGTTTGCCCTTGTGCTCTAGTGCTTCCTCCAGTCTGGATAGTGAAACTGAGTTGGGCAGTTCCAACTGCTTATTAGTGTCCTGTGTTTTCATCCACATTTGTGCAGTGGCTCAGGGAAGTTCATGACATGAAAGACAGGATGAGTAACAGTAAAACTTCTTTTTATTAATGAAGACTATATTCTTCAGCTGAGCTCATAGAAACAGATTTGGTTCTCTGAGTCACAAGCTTAAAAAATAACAGAAGCAGACTATAAGCATCCTTAACTTCAAAGATGAGTAATTGACAAAACCTGAGGCAATGGCAGTAATTTCAGAGAAGATCATCCTGTCATCTCTTGCCATTAATGACATGGGAAATTAGCGTGATATCGCAACATAGATTCACAACAGCATCTTTAACACTGTGCTGTGTCAAGAGACTAGTTGAAAATTTCACATACAGTAGAAAAACACTGCTCTCAGCATAAAAGGGAACTCACTGAAAAACAACATGGATTTTTAAATACATCATGTGAAAAACTTAGAAGAAAGCACTCAAATCAAAGCTGATAATGCCTGGATGCAGCAATGTGTCCAAGCCTGCATTACACATATGGATATGCCATTATGCATATGATCAACATGAATTTCCAGTTGGAATAGTGATAAAATAATGGGTAATTATTGCTGTATAAGAAACTTGTGGGTACTGACCTTGATAGCCACTTGTAGAGGGTTGGGATCCCCTGCAATGCCTACCACAGTTCCCTCATAAACTTCACCAAATGCACCATGTCCTAGTGCTCTGCAAGAAAAAGAGAGAGGGAACAGATGTTATATGTCCTTGGATCCAGTGTTGGCCAAGCTCTTCCTTTCATCTAGTCCAAGACAAATCAAAAACAGAGTTTTGTCTTCATCTCAAAGCTTCTGAAAATAGCTTATCAGTATTTTCTGTCACTGTCACTAAAAAAGGGAGGTTGGATCCTCTGTGGTTGTGGGCAAAAATTAGGCCTGCTCAATCCTAGGGTCTCTCACCAAGTATGGCAAAAGTAAGATGAGAAAAATGGAGAAAATAGAATAAGGTGGCTACAGACTGATGTCTTTAGGAGATTGTGTAAGCCATAAGAATGATCAAATTGTTCTTTCTAAAGTTTATATAACTTTGATTAGTATCATCTGGATAGTTGAAGAGCAAGCTAGCATGTATCTCCTAGTGAAAGGAAATTTCCTTGTGATGGGGAATGCTGAAACAGACATACTGCTATACATTTGGAAGGAAGCTACTGCCAGGAGGCAAGTGCAATACAAACCCAATCACAGTAGAGGTGAAATACGTGGGAACATGGGACAGGAGACTCATTATCTTACACTTCTGCTTGAGAATTTCATGGAATCAAATTATCTTAGAGAACACAGCAAGTATCTGTTGTATTTTGGCTGACTTGGACGGGGTGCTTTGCGGTTAGTCAGATGGGTGGCCCCTGTTTTCTCACCGAAGCAGAGAGATGTTCTTCCGTGGGATCTCCTTCAGCTCGCTCAGAGTGGCAGCCTTCCCCGCAAAGCAGTAGTTGGGGTTGTAATCAGTCATGATGACAGATGTACGGATTTTGCTCAGTTTATATTCTGGGCTCTGCAGTCGTGCTCTGGATCCTTCCAGCTGCTGCTTCTTCAGGTGATAAACTGTGGGCAAAGAGATGAATAAAAATGCACAAACAAGATCAACAACTGGACAGAAAAGACAATGCTGGCCACACAGAACAGAATGACACCAGTCCCATAATTATAACCAGTCCAGAAACATCTCTGGCTTGCCAGTATCGTGCTCATCTTCACAGTCTTCAGTGACTGGATATGCAGTCTTATTCCTGCAGGCACCTAAACTGGGAACAACTTAAGTTTCCTATGCTGATCCTTGCATTGGCTGAGGAGGAGTGCTCCACAAGACATCTTGCTGACATAAAGTCCCAAAAATCAAACCATCTCCCTGAATAAAGTATATATTTAATTACAGGTTGTGATTTCATCCAGTATTGCAGTGGCTGCTACACCTGCTAAGAAGGCTTTCCTGGCTCTTTTGTTCTGGGGCAAATACCAGGGAAGAGCAGTCATTGCCTTTTGGGACATGCTTGTGCTAACTCTGGGTGATGATGCTTTCTATCCCTTCTCTTTCCCTGTTCCTCCAATCCACAAGTGCTGCGAGACCACAACACTTTGGCTCTAAGTATTGAAAGCAATAGCACATGGTCAGGTGGTCTCCTTTTGTCTAATTTAACTGGAAAAAGCCAGGTCAAAGGGTGATAAGAAGTAAGTGTATCTTACTGATAGACAGGCTGCCACAAGTGAGGATCATTCCAAGCACCACAATCACAGAAACCACAGCTAAGAGGAGGGGGAGAGGCAGCTGTCCCTCTGGTATAGGACCCTGGGGCACTGGAAGAATAAAAATAGAGGTGCATTAATCAGAAAACAACAAGAGCTAATATAAAGCATCCCTCTAAATATTGCTTATAATTCAGAAAACAGTACAGAGATCATGGTCAGAGCATCTCATAAAAATTACAGCAAATCCCTCTATAGTCTTGAAAGTTGAAAAAGTACCTAAATAATTTAAAAATCATTGTGAAGATAGAGCACAAACCAATAAAACACAGATTTCTTATCCATTCTTCAGTTTTCTATAAATGGGTAACATCACTACTCATAAGTTGAAAATTTCTAGTCTTGATGTTTTGGAGCTCCTAGAGGAAATAACTGTGAGTACAAGGTGTCAGTTGACAGGCACAGTGGGAAACTGCTGTGGAAGGAAGCAATTTGTGGCTTAAATAACTCAGCAGTAGGTGGTACATTATCCTGGAGAGGTATTTATGCTTAAATATCTGATACACTGAGCCCATTCAGGAAATTCACGCCACGTCTCTTTACAGATATTTTACCTCCTGCCTAATCCAAATGTGAGTGTTGGAGATGGTGGCAGAGATGCAGCTCAGCATGTAAACAAACATCAGCAGGAATTTTCAGTCCTGTATTTGACTGACATTTCTCACAACACCTTTGTCCCCTGGAGCCACTAGCCATAACTTGGCAATTGAACATCAAAAAAAAGCCAGGAGATATGATATAAAGAACAGAGATGTCATCCAATGAGGCTAAAACTTCTTAACTTACCGGTGCAGGTGACATTGTCGTTGGCCAGCACAGCCCCCATCTCACACTGGCAGACTGGTAGGTTGGTGTCAGGGTCCCGCTTGCAGTTGTCTGAGTGGCAGTGGCTGCAGTTAAGATAGATCTGAACCTCCACCTCACCATGACTCTCCATGGCTGAACAAGGAATCAGACACAACAGGTGGGCTTAGTTCAGTTTTTCCTATCTTGTTCCGGTAAGGTAAAAAACCCAACAAAACCCAGCAGGTACCTACAACTTCTCTCCTTCACTGCAAGAGAGCAGATAGTCCAACACAGGGTGGACATGGCAGAAGCCTGTTGGGGATCAGTAGGGAAGAAGATATTTGGTTCCTTAAGCAAACAGAGAGGCCTTGAAGTGAATTGACCTGGAAAAGTCGGGGACTGAGGATGTGCAGTTGAACCTGATGTCTGGTGTCTCTCCTGCTATAGAGATTGAGAGAAAAAAGTCCCAGAGTGCTATGGAAATATTTAAAGAAATGACCACAGCTAAAGATCTGACCTGAAGTGTGAAATAAGCTTTAACGAAATGAATAAAAAACAAAGACAGGAGAAGAAGGAGAAGGAAAAAGGAAATAGAAAGGAAGAAGAAAAGAGGAGGAAGAAAAGAAATGAGAATAAGAACCATATTGTACCTGCCAAGGGATGCAAGAAGATCTCTCCTATGGGGTTCACAAAAGAGATGCCATCCTGCCCACCAGCTGTGATCTCATCACTGTCAGAAGCATGTCCCCCTGGGGAGAGAAGAGTATGGCTAGCCGATCAGTGCTGCATGCTGCAAAAAGTGTGATGTCTGTGAAGGGTTGCATTCATTCCCATTATTACCTGGGGTCACTCTGCAACCTTCCAGTGATATTGGATCATGTAACAATAATGTCAAACCCCTACTTGACCCAGTGAGTACCATTACTAGTGAAGCGACTTTATTTTACGTAGGTTTCTCAGTTCAGCAAGGTAAAAATGAATTTGTTTCTAACAGAAAAAATAAATGGAACATTTTCCATGGGTAACTTGGGAATGTGTGAAGGGGTGATTCATCACACCTTCCAAATATTAAATCACATAGGAACACTTTTATATCCTTGATTTCCCCAGTTATAGAGGGATGATGGAGAGCAGGGTGGGTTTCATACTGTTCAGCTTGAAGTATCTGTGCCTCACCTCCTGCAGCCATGCACTTCTGCACTAAGAGGACTGTCCCTGACCTGCAGGTGCTCTAAAAGGCACAGAATCAGTCATCATGACTTTTGGCCCAGCAGGCTTACCTCTGTACCCTCCGCCTCCTCCCCCGGAAGTACAAGCTCCTCCTCCTCCACCAAAACCTCCAGAGGTGGTCCACTGGAGCTTGGCTAGTGCTTGGGGACAAGCTTGGCCTCCTTCTCCACCTTCCAGAAGGGACTTCCCAGCCTGAGGAAGCAGACTGTCATCTTGCCAGCCACCACCTCCGCCTTCAGTCAGAGAGTGGGAAAAGAAAACAAGAACAGGTGAGAGAACCACAAGCAGAGATGCTCTTTAGAGAGACGGAGATGAGCCCATATTAATTTCTTAAGTGCCTAGATCAAGGTAAACCTTTCTTTTAGTTTAAAAGAATATACAGACAAGCTCCTGGCTGCCATGGGCAATAACAAACAGGAAACCTAATGCACAGCCTGTGGTATGTGCTGCATAAACCAACACCTCAGCACCAATTCAGTGAAATATAGGTTGGATATTAGAAAAAAGTTTTTTTACACAAAGGATGATGAAGTACTGGAATGACTGCCCAGGGAGGTGGTGGAGTCACCATCCCTGGATGCATTTAAAAAAAGACTGGGTGTGGCAGTCAGTGCCATGGTTTAGTTGAGGTGTTAGGGCTGGGTTGGACTCGATGATCTTGAAGGTCTCTCCCAACGTAGTGATTCTGTGATTCTGTAATTTCTTGTAGTGTTAAGAAAATAAGGAGCCTACCACTCCCCTTCAGAACAACTGGTTGGGCCAGTCAGCCATGTAAGATGCTGAATTCTCCAGGGAAATAAAAATAAATTGGATTTCTGCTTCGCACTTCAGTGGCCTCTCTGTAAGCCTACTACAGTAGGAGATGCACAACCACCAGATTTTTTTTATCTCTTAGGAATGGATCCTAGGCACAGCCATCACAAGATAACTAAGCCATTTCTGGTATAATTCCCATAATAGAATTGTTGTTGTTAGGGTTTAAGGGGGGTAAGAGGAAAAAGTCTTCTCTTCAAAGGCCATTGTTACAGCATGAAAAAGCAGGCTCCATCCCCCAAACATCAATTTCACTGGTTCAGTTCGCAGAAAAGAGGAGTCCTCCTATGGAATTGCCTCTTCTGGAGCACTCATCACCTGTCCTGTGCATTCTCTTTTTATCTGGTGACACAACATATAAGAAGACATCCTTTGCAGACTACCAGCATATTTCTAAAAACTACTGCCAGAGAAAAATTCCAAAAGACTGAAAAAGAAGCCCTTCACTTCATGCTTGCAGGACAATGAGTGTATTCAGCCACCTGATTCAGACCTCGTGCGGTTTTAGTGTCTCACCTGCTGCCCCAGTCCTCCCATTGACTCCAGGTACTGCAGTGCTGTTCTCAAATTGCTCCAGGGGTACATCATCCAGGGAGTTGTCCTGAGCCTTCAGGTAGGCTTTTCCTCCTCCTCCTGCTGCGATGAGCAAAGGTTCGAAAATCCCATCCTTCTGCTGGAAAACCCCCCATCAAACATCAGAAAAACTTCACATCCCTTGGATATGTGAGCTCACACAAACTTATCAAAGATCACAAAAGCGTCCCAAAGAAGAGTGGCCTAAGGCCAGGGCAATGCTACTGCTTGTCTCATAGAATCATTACAAAAATATTTCACATCACGTTCCTGATTACAAAAGTAACTGTTTAACTGAATAACTGAACATCAAGGTTCTGTGATTCATTTTTTTAGGACTGCTGCCAGCATTAAAGTGGGATCCTGGTGTAATTCCCACATCTGAGCAGTTAAGGACCGAGGACTCAGTTCAGCTAGCCTAGTGACAGGGATAAACAACTAAAAAGACAAAAACCAAAGAGAGACAGAAAGAGGACAGGGAGAGAGAGGCAGAAGAGGAAGATTCATTTTTCATAATCTTTTTTAAAAGAACTATTTATCATATGCCATGACTGACAGTGAGAGCTAGTTGCTCTGCTGGACACTGCGCAGGCAGGACACAAAGAGGAAATACTTACTCTAAAGATGTAGGTTGCTCCTCCTCCACCCCCACCTCCTCCAGCCCATTCCTTCAGGTCCCTTTTTTTTTTGTAATCTTCTTCAATGAGAGATGACTCCCCTAAGCAGATCTTCTGGGTTTCAGGATTGCCCTGAAAGGAGACAAGAAATGGACTCAGATATCAGCAAAGTCCAACCCTTGAGACTTGTCTGTGTATTTCAGTGTAATAATGTCATAATGCTTGTCATGCATATTAAGCATATAAAAACCAGTATGTAGATTATCTTTGTTAAAAGTGACCTTTTCTACTAGGATTGACAGCTGGGGGCTAGATCTGTCTGTAACTTCTGATTTGCAAACTCACATTACACATGCAAATGAAAATAAACATGCATACAGGAAAAAATGTAATAACTCTTAGTTAATTTGACATAATTAATATTTTGCATATTTAGAACTTCTTATAACCAAAAACATTTGAATATTTTGAATTATGGGTTAATTCTGAGAATTTTCTTACTGACACATTTACTATTTATTTCTCAAGAAGATAAATGCATAAAGCAAAGGTGATCCACACATAGTTGAGAATAATCTATTGATACATCTTTGAAGAGTAATTTGGAGACCCAATTTCCTATTCCTGCACCAGTCTTACTGCCTGTGTCCTCTCATTCATGCAGAATCGCAGAAGGGAGAAGACTGGAAGTGACTACTGGAAGTCATCTAGTCAGTCCAACCTCCCTGCTCAAGCAGACTTCCCTGGAATGTATAACTCAGGATTGTGCCCAGATGGCTTTTGACTGTCTCCAAAGAAGGAGACTACAATCCCTCTGGGAAACTTGTTCCAGTTCTCAGTCACCCTCACAGCAAAGAAGTTGTTCATCACATTCAGGTGGAACATATTCCATTTTCTGCCCATTGCATCTCATCCCAAGACAGAGACTGAGATTGAAAATTGACAGAGGGAGAGGTCTTTCTCAATTCTGTTAGTGATGGTGCATGGCCTTTCTTAGTTGGTGGAGCAATTTTTCTGGTTAATTCAAACAGGAGAACGAAAGATGGCAAGGTAGATGAAGACCAGGGAAAAGCAACTGGGGTAAATCTGAGGAGAGAGAATCAAGGTTTGCAGCACTTCTCCAGAGAAAGAAAAACAAACATTAGTCACCCAATATACAAATTCATGACAATTTCCAAAGCCAAAGAAAGCTGGGCTTTGGAAGTGGGAAAAATTAAGTGCAACTTTTTCCAGTAGCACCTGCCGAAGGGAGATAGTGCTGGGCTATAATTTGCAATTTGGAGAACAAATGATGAAATGCAAGGGATTAATGAACAACTTTTCAGATTATGACCTAAAACTAGAGAGTGCGCTGAAAAGGGAGCTGCAGATACACAAGTGTACCTTTTATTTAAATAGATACAATTCTTGTAGTGTATAAAGTGAAGAAAAGGTGGGTTTAGAGTCTATTGCAGCATCTAGGTAAGACATCATGTGGGAAAGTAAACAATAATTTCAAATGCATACATCCCCAAACACACCAGTCTGTGGTGAAAAAATGGCTTTGTTCCTGGGCAGGGGTTAACAGCATCTCTGGAAAAAGGCAGTATCAAGAACTAATGCTGAAAAAAGGTAGTCTTTAAGCCCAAGTGACAAAAGGACTTTCAGATCATTTAGTCTAGCATTTAGAGGACACATATATAAGCGTTCATGTCACAAATTTCCATTTCTCATTAGTGTTTTTTTGTCATCACAAAAACCTAATCCAGGGGCTGCCAGAATTAGTGGGAAGATTCTCACTGGTTTTGGAAGGCTTTGGATTCAGACTTTAGTCTCTCAGCTTAGAGAGTATGTAACACAGTGCAGCCACAACACTGCTGGATCCTTCCATAAATAATAGTAAATTTTTTGAAAATCCTGGCAGACAGAAAATATCCTAGACTGTGGAAAAACAAGAGAGGGAGCACATCACTTGCCTATGAGCTTCCTGCTTAAAATAAGCACAAGAGAGCTGATGAACTTATTTCAAACACCAGGAGCTTAAAGCAAAGTTTCCGTGGGCTTTATATTTGTTTGCACATTTTGGGATTGTTTTTCTTTTCAGTGTTCTTTATATCTGTTTTGAGATTCTTTCTAACTTATTTTATTGGTTCTTTCCTGTCTCCTGACTGGATTTCATTGCTGGATTTTGTAGTTTCTATCTTTTATCACCAAACCCCAAGCCACCCACTGAAGAGTGTCTGCAAGGTCTCTGCCCACATGTGCTTCGTGGTCCTCACCCCAGGGCAGGCATCCTCCCCCTGCTGCCCCACTAAGATGTACAGCAGCTCATCTTTCTCCAGGTGGAAGGTGGCTGAGATGAAGACCCCGTGGGACCTCTTATTGTGGTTTTTGGCCCCCTTCCCCCCGGCTGCTCCATAGGCAGAAATCCTGCAAGAAAAAGTAAATAATTGAAGAAACAACTCTCACATTTCTCATCCCCACAGTAAATCCATCTGCAAGGTCTCCTCAGCCTTCACATCCAAACAGACATTTCTCCAGAGCAGGCTCCCTGCTGTAGCAGCTTGTGACTATTCTTTGTCTGAGACCTCTGTAGGTAGGTTGCACAAGAGGACAGACTAACCCTCACCCGAGTAGTGGAAACAGACTGCAGGAACAAATAGCATGAGCTGGTATAGCCCACTCCAGAAGTGTAAGGCTACAGAACTGAGATGATGGCAGCACTTCTACTTGACTGCATGCCCACTCTCACTCCTCTCTTCTAGGTCACTGCCCACCGTTCCATGCTTCACAGTAAGCTCAGATATATATCTTTATAGCTATCACTCCTGTTTCTTCACTATCCTCTTCACCCACTCAGTACAGGTGGTCCCACACTTGTGTTTGTGGAAACTCCACAAACAAAAAGCAGTTAGAGGTGACTGCCCCCCAGCACACACTGATCCTCACCTGTATCTGTTTGTGGCTGGCACTCTCCAGACTTGCACTCCCCGGAGCCTGCCCTCCTTCTCCACAGTCACTGACACATTGCTGTTCTTGTAGGCACTGTCACACTGAGCTTGAGTTGGCCCATGGGGACCACTGGCACCACAGGTTGAGAACCACCACAGAACAGTTTTGTCCCCTGTGACCAAAACAGCAGGAGCTGAGTCAGATGTGAGCATCCCTGTATTTCTCAGTACTTATTTTCTTCTAGTCATAGCACAACTACTGCTTTGTTATGGTCACTGTTTGCTTTTCTCCTCTCTCACCTTATTTCCTGCACACCATTTGATAAATCATGAAGATAAACTTTATCAGTTTGGTGTTAGGGGGGAAAGGAAGAGGGAAGAGGGACTGGATTTCTAAGAAGCGGTTTATCCAAGTGTCTCACAGACATGATCAAATTCCTCTTCTCGGTGCCCGTATGAAGCAAGATGATGTTCAGCTTTCCAAATGAGAACTAAACCATGTACACAGAGACAAGGGTTGGAAACATCTGTCATTACATCTAGTGAGCATTTAAGAAACACAGTGAAAGTTTTAAGGGACTTGTCTCAGGCTTGCACAAGAAGCCTGTGGCAGCAGAAATAGCCAGGGGACAGCCTCTTGCTACCATCTGTAGGGACACTTCTTCCCCAAACAACTTCTTTCCTGGTTCTCATTAAGTGTTATGCTTTTGTTTCTACAACAGTGTGGCAGATAAGGATCTCCTCCATTTCACAACCATTTTCTAAGACCCAAACAAATCCATCTTCTCCACTGAATTAGATGAGGCCTAAGAATAAAATTTTCAGTTATGTATCTAAAAACTGTGTGATGCAGTTTGTGCAGAAAAGCCAGGTTGAAAGTAGAACTGTTTAAGAGTTGAATGATTAAAACAGAGGTTACAAATTTTTAAAGAAAAATTCCAACCTTGTTTAAAGGAAAAGACAAGCAAAACTATCCCAAACAGACATCATCCTATGAACATGCAGGTGGATCAATGCAGTGTCAGTTTCAGCTCTATTCCAGCATTCCCCTGAGCTAATGGGAACAGGCAGCAGTACAGATTGTCACACTCCAGGTGGATACAGTCTTCAGGAGCTGGTACAATCACACACTGGTATTTGTTGGCTGCAAAACAGCCTCAAGAAAACCTCTCCTTCTCACTTCTCTTTTAGACAGGTCTTCTCACGCACACAATTCTTATCAGTCCTCCAGAGTGGCAATCTCTAGCACTATCAGTAAATTACTTCCCAGTGTTCCCTGTTCTACTTTTTCTTCCAATTTTTCTCTTCAGTGGATTTCCTCATCCTCACTTACTTCTCTCTGGATTTTCATCTTTAGACCATTATTCTGCACTCATTTTATTCAGCTTCAGTGCTCAGCACTCTTTCTATTCCCAGCTTTCTGTACAGGTCTATACATTTTGTTCCTAAGCTGGCTTTCCATACTCTCCAAATATGAGTCAGCTTCTGTCTTCACTTGAAAAGATTCTGCTCTTCTTTAAAGAGGACCTGCCATTTCAGGGCTGATGAACAGGCCTCCAGAAAACTGCTTCCCTATAGCCAAACAGAGACTACCCAACACAGTCCCCACATCTTTGGCATGGATTTTATATAGCTGCCTCATTGCTGAAGGGCAGGCAGATCACACAAGAGACAGGTTTTCAGTACTGAATCACGTACCTGGGAGGGAGGGCTCCTCCAGGGGGTTCAGAAGCTGCTCATCCAGGATAGTAATCTCACGTGGATACTGGCGTTTCCCACCAAAATGACTGCGTTGTCTTCCTGTAATAGTTTGTAGAACAGAGGAAAGAGGTGGAAAGAAAAGAGGGATGGAAAATTTAAAGATTACATGAATTAATTAAGTACAACCATTTGGTTTAGATAAGTAAATATTACCTTGGGTAGAAAAAGTGTTTTGAGCAATCATAATTTTGTATTACTCTTTTGAACCCATGTCTTAGGTTAGCTACTTGTATCTGTGCTGAAGGCAGTGGGTATTCACGTGAACACAGACTCTCCATGTTATCCCATGCAGGATAAGCTCCTCGGTTTGCAATTTTCTCTAGCTGTGATTACAAGAGATTTTAGGAAAATGGTAGTGTGGGAGAATGGATACCAGGTATTGATGTTCTGCTGGTCAAGCAGGCAGGTGACAATTCTGGACAGTCAAACGACTGGAGGTGTAAAGGAGCGTGGTGACAAAAATCATTGTCTTCAGTTCTGATTAGTTCCGTGGCAAGTAATCCAGTTTAACAGATCACTCCCACCTCAGCAACCAACTTTGAGTACCTGAGAGCTCACTTAGAGAATAAATAAATAAAATTACATGCCTCACTAACATACACAGTTAAGAAACAGAAACATACCCTTGACACAAAGCTGTAAATCTTTGGACAAACCTTTTTGAAAACCACAGAGTAAAACCATACATTTCTGACCCAGAGATAGGCCTTTGAAAACCAGTCCTTTCCCAGAGAGGAGGAATTTCAAATCAATTGCTGATCCAAAACATCTGAGTGCACTGAGAACACCACAACACCAATGCTGCCTTACAACAGGAAAAAGTAATAATGAACCCTTGCCTCATAATCTGCAAGCATCCTGTGTCAATAGTTAAATTACCCATTTTTATGCAGATTTTTGATTGGAAAATCTCTAAGAAAAAGGACAGGCTTCTTTCCATTTTGTGAGCCCTCATCTAATTTAATACTGAACATTTTTCATCAGTTGAAAAACATTACAAATATTTCAATTTGTTCCAGTTGTAAGAGTTTAACAGCTGTCTGATGCTCTGCTGAAAAGAGACTCACTCAGTTCCAGATGGACAATTATCTCTGCCACAAAGCCACTGCCCTAAATAGCAATAATTAACACCCTTGTTAGCTGTGTCAGAAAGGCCAAATAACTAATTGAAGCACGGGGACCTTGCTGAGCTTTTACTCCTGAGAATATTCCCCCCAGGTCTGACTGAAAGCACATTGATGCATGCAAATAAAAGAAAGCTTTGTACTGACACACTCTGTTCATACCAAGATGGAAAACTTCAATGGATGAAGTTGTCAAGCCAGTGAAAAATGAAATTAACCCAAAACAAATGCGAGGAGGAAAACAGAATGAAAAATACAATGCATGGCCAGAAAAGATGCTCCCTGAGGCCTGCACTGAGTTACAAATTCCAAAGGTCACAACAGTTTCAGATACTTAGTGATGTACAAGAAGCCTGGTTATGTTTGCCAGAGCAAAGGAATGTAAATTGCTCTCTGAAACAGAGAGCTGATCTGTGTGTCTGCATGGCTTTTTTTTCGTGGCATCCCAACTGAGTATCCTAAGGCAATGCCTCATTTCCAAACAAACAGTCTTTCCTCCTTCTCCAAACACTCTCAAACCCTCACTCTCCAGAAGAAACTTTCTGTCTCCTCTGTAGTAAGCAGCAGACTAGCTGCAACACAGGCTGAGTATCACCCTGTCAACATGAGCTGTTAACACTTTAAAGGCTGATGTTTTATGCACTGTCAGATATCAACTTGTAAGGTGGCATTTTCTACAAACCTAGTGTAGCCCTGGGATCCAGGGACTGGTGCTCCAGTCTATTTTAGTTCCACTTCCCCTTCTAACAGCCAGCATGTTGACTGCAGAGTGAATGAAGGGAACAAGAATTAACTCATATTAAGGTGTATCTATATCCAAAAAGGCAAAGAGCACAGACTTCCTTTCTCCAGATTTTAGCTAACAGTGATTTCCCCATTGAAAAGAGACAGGGGGAAGTGTAAAGCAGAAAGAGAGGGCATCTTCTGCAGGCAGAGAATTAAAGTAATTCACTCCTTCACTGCTTCAATGTCTCTGTGACTGTAATGAAAATAGAGATAGAGATCTAGTGGCTGAGATTAATCAGAGTAAGATGCCTCACAGGATCCCCAAGGTGTGAATGGTCTCCTCAAAGATCCCACCTTACTAATGCTGGTTGAAGTACTCCTGGAAATCAGATTTTGCTGGGTCAGGGACTCTAAAATCAAGAAGTAGAGATAATCTGTACAAAAGTTCTCTTTGGACAGTCTTGCCATTTATAAAGCAATCTTCTGGGAAATTGCAAATGATGCACAGACGGAAATGCAATTTCTAGGCCAGGGCAGTACAGTTTGATGGACCACAGACCTGTGATCTTGATTGGAACAATACAATGCTTAGAGCAGCAAAAGATAATAGTAAAGGCAGTGAGAAGGCAACTCAACTATCAACACTCTATTGGCTGTGCCGGTCCACATTTTCATGTTAAGACACTCAAAATCAGACCTCTTCCTATATAAGCATTGGTTCACTGAAACTATGAAGTATCTTTATGCCTGTCTGCCTGAAGTTCTCACCATGAAAAGACATGCCATCAAGTCCGTGACGGTGTCTTACACATGGTGATTGTATAAGCCAAAATGTGCTTTTGCCTCAGCTTTTTCATGGGGAAAAACATCTGTCAATGCCTAGGAGCTGCCATTCAAAGAAGGGTTTGTTTGGGTTTTGTCCTTATTGATGTCTCTTGAGCTGCCCTCACTACTCAGTTGTTCTCTTAAATCTTACTGAACCTTTCCTCGCAATTTTGAGGTGTGTGAAAAACCTCACCTTCTATCCCATCATGCATACAAAAACAGTGCTTTCATTCAGCTCTGGGTTTGGTAGAGAGTTGAACTACAGGATTGAAATAGATGGAGAAAATAATATTTACATCCTAGCAAGCAGCAAATCCTTCCTTCCTGCCATACATCCTTCCTGCTGCCCCTCATGAAAAAAATTCACTGCTTGGATTTTAATTGGCTCTGTCTCTGACATCTGAAACCTGTCCTTGCCAGGGAGAAGTAATTTCATTACTGAAAAAACAGCAGAGCTGCTGGGCTTCTCTGCAACATAACTGAATTAAAGTCATGAGAAGACAAATACAAGGGGGGTTGCATTCAGAGGCGAGAAAACATCAATTTGCAAAGAGGATTCAAGGAACTGTGGCAAGTGCAAGGCTTCCGAGAAACGCTTCCTTCGTGATGTGTTTCTTCTGCGTGACTCACGCATCCCTGGGTCGTGCCTTCAGATGGGGTAAGAGCCAGTTGCTCCTGGACATCAGTGCAATTTATCCCAATATACAATAAGGAGTAACTTGGGCAGTCTAATGGACAAGCTCTGGTAACATCGCTGCAGGGGCTTTTACACCCCACCCGTTTGCTAACGGATGCGTACCTGCACCGCTCCCAGCAAAATATCTGTGGGTAAACTGGAGGATCTATCTGCTCCCGTGAGGGCAGTAAACTCCAGCAGCTGGGTGCACATCAGCTGGCCCAAATGCATCTGGAGTCACTCCCTTCAGTTTCCTCAAAATTTCAAAACAAACTGTTAGCATGGAGGTTCCAAAGTGTTTGGGAGAGAGAGAGCTGTTAAGCTTTTCCTTCTAATTTAAAGTGAAACTATGCATACTCAATGTTTTATAGAAGAGTGGTTTCACTGCCCACAGAACAAAGGGACAGAGAACAGGACACTGAACCAGAAAAGGATGGGAAGGAATAGTGGCTTCTGTTGATGAGCTTTTAACACATCTATTTTGACATAAGCCCTCCCATATGTCATGTTCAGCTACAGCTAGCCGCTGCTGGGACATGCTATTACCCTAAATGCTGGCATATTGGGTGTGGTGACATGTAGAGTGGCACAGTATCACCAATCCACATTTTGTCTGCAACAGAAGTCACCATTCATGTGTTGCATATCTTCCATTTCCTTTGCAACAGAGCATCTCTTTTCCCCAGGGACAAAAGAAGGCAGTTTCTAATATTTGCAAGTAGTTCAAGTACCTAACTTCTTTCCCTTTGTCTGCTAAGAAAATCCACTACAACTCTTGCTAACATGTTTCAAAGGGTAGCACTGGCTCCATTTTTCTCTGCAATAGTTGTCAGTCATGTTCACAGTAATGAAGCAAAGAGAGGTGTTATATATCTGGCAGTGATAGCTGATGTACCTCCTTACAGACTTAAACAAACTTGGAGTAATCTAAATTTTATTGTCAGAGAGTCAATTTATTCCTTCATTTTATTCCTTTTCTCCACAAAAATATAGTGACTTTCCCCTTTGATTTCAACAAATTTCTTTCAGCTATCCATTACCAGGGTGCATAGATCAACAGGGACTGTGGAAAAACATTGTGATGTAATCCTTCCATTTACGGCTAAGGAATAAGTCAAGTGTTTCTTGCCAAGACACACAGACAGGTCTCAACTATGTGATACAGAATATCCCAGCTTAGAGAAAAAAAAGAGCACTGGGAGACTCTGACACAGCATCAAATTGCCTCTACTTGCAATCTTCAGTAGGTCTGAGATAAAACCGTTTTGTTCTGAAAATCTGACACAAATGATGCATGCACATTCTGTGGGGAGAACAGAATGTGTGTTCTGGATCCGTGGGATGCTGATTACACTACCCCATTTTTGGGGAGGATTCTGCAACATTTGTGGCTCACCGTCAGTGAAGCAGTCCAGGCCAAATGTAATGTTGTCGATAGCAATGTCAGCTTGGGAATTCCAACCCCAGGTTGCCAGGAGTTCCAGTTGAAACCTTTGCAATAAGACAGATGTTTTAGAGAAGATCAATAAAGGACTAAGGAGAAGGGAAAACAAAACAAACAAAACAACCTCTCTAAAAATACAATGTTCCATTATCATGGAAAAAAGATTATCACTATTTACAATGTTCCCTCCAGACAAGTCCCGCTGAGCAGCCAAAAGGGCTTGCTATAAGTCTTAGACACGTATCAACCCCTCGTAAGCCCCACAACATTCACACAATTTCACATTTCACGGGGAACAAGAATGAGAGCCCTACTTCCCCTGCTATCTGCACATACATACAAACAACTGTTCCCCACTAATCATTACACAGAAACAACCATCCATATGCAATTACCAGAAACAGTCAGGAAATCAGACTGCGGGGGGGAAAAAAATGTCGTTCTTTCCACCCCCGAAGAGATAGAGTCAAAACTGAACAGAATACCCAAATGTCTTGGGCCTGATCCTCAGCCAATGTAACAGTGTAGAAGATGACATGAGTTTATTTCAGAAGGGTAGGACATTACAAATTTCAGCCATAATTCCTTGAAGAGTTAGCTCCCTGGGCTGTCTCATCTTTTTCCACTATGACCAGGTGTTGCTTATCTAGGAGCTCTGTCACATCCCATATGTATTGCTACCTTCTGAATTCACAAGGAAGAAAGAAAATGAGCTGAAGGATCTCCTTCTAATGGATAGGACTGGATTGCTTCTCATTACATTTCAGAAATAAACAGATGTCTGATGTCCAGTCCATTTAGAGCTTGTTAAAAGCATATGGACAGAACCTCTATTGCTGTCTCTGGTAAAGCTCAATGATGATTTATGAGAGATCAGGCACTGACCTGCTGAACACATTAATCTTTCAGCCTAGAAACACACTTGTCCCAAATTAGTGGCAATAAAATATGTGTGTGCATTCCACCCACCAACCAAATGTTGGTTGATATCCACAGTTAGTTGCATAGCTGCATACAAATCTTTAGAGATAAACTGCTTTTACCCCAACTCAAGAATGACCCCTTGTGCTTAAATGAAAGCATCCACACCTTCAGGATCTGAGCACTCTGGGAGTAAGTGCAGCAAATGCAAATCAAGGGTTTCTTGAATGACCTCTTAGCTGTGGTGTTAATGGTGAAATTTTTCATTAGATCCTCTTCCTACAGAAACCCTCCTCTTCAATAACAGGTTTAGCAAGAGCATTTTCAAACCTCATATATGAGTCCACTGACATATGACAATAATTCCCCCATCCATCTGATGGAGGAGAGTCAGAGCACCCAGAGCCCAGAACAAGGGCACTTACAGGACCCACAGACACAGCACCACATCCTACTCCTTACTTAAGGCACTCACGTGGCATTATACCGTTGGTCAGGTCAATCTGCTGTGTCTGGTCCATGGAGTCAGAGCAGACAAGGGTCCCTGGCACTGCATCACCAGGGAGGTTTCTGCTCCAGCTGAGTACAAGGGGGACCTTGAAGAATGACCCCTGTCCCCCTCAGTGCATGAGAACTGACATTTCATAACCTCTAGGCTTGGTATGCCTTCCCTTCCTCTTAACCTCAGAAAAAGGGGCGGAATTTGCCTTTTGAACTCAGTGCTGCACTAGCCAGAGGGTTTTCCAGTGTTCCTGCCCGTTGATCTCATTTTGCTGACTCCAACAAATTATTACTCCAGCTCTCTGTTGTCTGGTCTCCTGCCTGCTTGGTTTTCTCCTGATAGCATTATTTTTCCTTGTGTGTGTGAACCAAGTAACTAAATTTGCCAGCCTATCACCAGAAGCAGTTTTTCAGAGTAGCTAGATGCCCAACTGGGAGGCTGATCAGCAAACTCTGTCTTCCTTCTCTCCTAAGAAATAAATTCATTGGATGAAGATCTTGCTAAAATCTACCTAAATGGAACCTTCATGTCCTCCTTGTTCTTTTTGTTAAGGTTTCTTCACTTCTGGCCCCGTCAAGCAGTTCATGGCCTGCAACTTCTTGTGCTTCGATTCCTGCTGACTTTTCTCCCTGTGTGATCTCTCCCCTTCCTACCCACTTTACTACTGCCCACCATCCACTTAAGGAACCAGGGGAAAGTACTGCACTTTCCTACAGCAAGAGAAGGACAGGAGTTTCCAGAAGATTTGGGATACAGAAAAACAGCATGCCAGCTTAAAATCTGCACTAAAAATTACCCTAAGCACAACATTGCTAGATCTTGCATTACCAAGGAAAGCTGACAATACCCATAAATACACAGAATAGTCATTCATGAAGTACGGAACTGTAGCAACATTGTCCAGCAATGTTTATCACACACTTCTGTTTACAACTGTTTTCAGCTTCACCAAAATCAAAGCAGTTTAGGCTGAACTTTTCTATTTTGGGTGATTTGGTATGACTTTTCAAGCAGTCAAAACATTTTGTGAGTGTTGAGGATGAGGCAATGCAGGGATTCATGATTCTGACCATGCTCAAAAATGCTAGTAACTTTTTCAGCACTCTGTGCTACTAGGTATTGGAAGTGGGATGTGAAATTTGTGAGGAAGAGAGTCACATGGCAGGCATGAGGTTGTTTTTTTTTATGTGAATGAGGGTCAATTAAAATTTTAAGAAAATATCTTTGAATTTTTAAATCCCTGACTTTTCCATGCCCGGTATTTTTTTAATCTTGCAGTTTCCTCTTCCCTGGTTATCTGAAAGTCTCAGGCAAAATGGTACTTTTCAAGCAGTGCTATTATGAACCTTATCAGATCCTGCTTCAGCTACATGAGGTGAGAACTGCCCTTCCAAATTAATGGATAAACATTCTCTTCTCCAGCCTTTCTTTCTGTTGCTGATCCTGGCCAAAGAGGAGAAAAAATGCTGCCTGCACTGAATCCAGAGTGAACAAGGTGTCATTCTGGAGAGAGGCTGGGAGCTCACAGGCAATTTTAAAGCAGATGGGCATAGATTTGATATGCAGAGGATTTGGGCCCAAGATCTACAGAGAGAATTAAATGGCCAGTCAAACAGGAATACTAGGAATAAACCTTTACTCTAGATCTGGGATCATTGAAATGAAAGCACACAAGAGATAGCTAGGAGGAGAAAGGAAGTGCAGGGAAGGGATTCAGACTTAATTATAAAAACAAAACAAAACAACACACAGAGACAGCAGCTGCTGGAAGAGAGATGGAAACAAGAAGCAGGGAGGAGTTCAGAAAGGGAAATTACAACCAGAGGCGTAAGACAGATAAAATGGGTTCACAAATGGGAGGCTGAAGTAAAAGAAGGAGAGACCAAGTATATGAAAACAAGGAAGAAAGGCACCAAGTGCCCACAGAAGCAGGTAAGACAGGACAGAAGGAGTAGAGCATGAAAACAAAAAGACAAGAAGACTGGGATGGAGCCTGTGTCCTGGGGGCACAAAGACCAGGATTTCCTCCCTTGGGGAAATAGCTGCAGCACCTCCTAGCAGAGTGTTTGGTTGTTCTGTGTCTGTTATAGATCAGTGTAGCAAATGGCAATTTATTACTTCTGTCAGTCACCTGGCCAGCACAGGGGGTACAGATTTGCCTTCTGGACTGAACAATTCCATCCTTACCCATAGTAATTGTCACTGTTGTGCCACTCAGTTTTAAATTTGAAAATGTCCTACAAAAAGGTTACATGAAGTAAAACAAGATAGAACTACTTGAAACAGACTGTAATAATAAACACATACATGACCTGCCTGCATCTTTCATTTTGCCTAAGTGCTCAACTTTTTCAAACATTACAGTATTTGAACATTTGAATATCAATTTTTTTCATGCCATTCTGGCTAGTGCTCAAAAGAATTGTCCTGCTGTCCATTCCCTTCTGCCACATATGATCCATTTTGCTTCAGAATTAAGGGCCAATATGGAAATTGGAGGCTTCAGGGAACAAAGCATAAGGGACTGTATATCATCAGAGGAGGCAGAAGGTCTTAAATATCTCTGAAGAAGCCCCTTGGTCTCTGCTGCAGACAGATCCACAGTAGAGTGCCCAGAGAAAAAAGCTATTCTGCACTAATTCACTGGCCATATTTTACATATGCATAATTAAACAGATGCCAATCCACAGGGCTTCAGATTGTGTCAGACAAGAATATTAAATACAGTGCTAGCAGGCAGACCAATCCTACCCTAAAGGAATTATTCATGGCAAAGGTGTGTATGGTGAACACATGATAATACTGAGACCAAAGGTAATCAGGAAATGAAACTAGAAAGAGGATAAAGGAACATTTATAATATTCACTGTATAGACTCAAAAGGATTTTTTTCTTAAGTTTCACGTGAAACAGGCCTTCCTGAGGAATTTGGAACACCACCCCACCTCCCCCCCCCAGAAAAAAAACAACCCAGATTGGAGAAATTGAAAAAAAAAGTTTATATTGTGCAAAATAACCAGCTACCAACACCAGCTACATGGCTTGAGATTGGGTGCCACTAGGTGAGGGTGGAGAAATGCCTGAATAAAATTTGATTGCACTGAAATTCTTTAATCTTCAATATTTCACTTCATTTGAAAACCAGCGTTGCACTGTATTTCCACATCTAAACCGATGAGAATTTTAGTGCAAGGCTTATTTGGGCAACAGTCTTTTTCTGAAATCATTGCAAGGAAGGATCATTAGTAGGATCTCCAGCTGCCCAGCCTGCACTGATATAGATCCTAAACTGGACAGCTGTATTGGCTTAACTGTGGGATTAGCACCCCTTTGACTCACAGTGAGTGTTTTTTACTGTGGGAATATGAAGTGCAGCTATGCTAATGCAGCTGTTTCCCTGCTGGGAGCACTTTGCCACTGTGAGTACACTGGCTTGCTCAGATTGCTAAAAGGTTTTTAGTACAGATGCTTGCTGTTCCCAAAACCTAAGTACTGTTTGAGGCTGCACAGAAGTACAGTCACATGGTGTGGGCTTGTGTGGAGAGCTAAGATGTGCATGTGCACAAAGATATGCACTTATGACAGAATACATCCTGAGCAAGCAGAGTTGCTTAAAAACAGCCCTGAAACAAGACAGGAATAAAAGTGACACTTCACAATAAAGACAGTAGCAATTTACTAAATCTGTAGGGGTAAGCCTGGCTGCTGACAGTGAAGGTCTTACCGGTTCTGAAGCACTGGCATTGGTAAGGTGATGAGAAACCAGTGGTCACTCCAGCTCCCTGCCCTCTCCCACATTGGCAAGGTAATTGGAGCTCCCTTTATCTCTTCCCTGAGAGAGAAGGAGACTGTACCATTGTAGCTACCAAAAATATGCACTGAAAATTGAACCTGTAACAGAGGAAGAAGAGGAAAGAATGGTAATCTGTGACAAAAGGAAAAGGTAGTCACTTCTTCCCTCCCTGGGAATTTGAGACACCAAGCCTCCGAGTCTGGGTCAAACTCTTTAATGACAGGAATCACTAACCCCCCACTCACTGACTGTATTTGACTCAGCACCATTACTAGCACAGAACTTTCTCAGGGAAGACCCAAATAGACACTCCTGTTGGGTAGCTGTTCTTCAACCACTGATGACAATATCCACAGCCTCTGACACCGTCTGGATGAGAGGACTGGTTTCCTTGTTATTGCCTTCTCTGCCCCAAATGCCTTTGAAGCAAGGACTGTCTCTAGAGGCAGGAAACCTCAGTCCATCTACCTGCTCCAACTCATAGGCATCACCTGAATCGTAGCACCCTTAAGACAGGTGAAAAACAAAATCATTAGGCCAAAGCATGTTTTGAAGTAGGACTTGCTCCTCTTTCTTCAGAGCAACCACTTCCAGCTTGCCACAGAGCAAGAGAAAGTTGCCATTTCTACCACTGCTTGGAATACTCAGCTGCCCTCAGAGCTCCAGTACCAGCAGGAAAGGGAGCACACACATGTTCTGCAAAGAGCAGCTACAGAAGTTCCCTGATCCTGCAATGTGGCCTCAAATCCTTGCCAGTGGAAGGGGGAATGGATCCAGATCTCCTGTGGCCTCTATGCAATAACCAGCAGCTACTGCTTTTCCTCTCCTGGTTTTGTGAACCTTTCTCCAATCACATTTTATTTTGTTGTTTGTTTTGTACCCAGCAAATTTTACCTGGATTTATAAAAAAATATAAATGCCAAAGTTACATTTCTGGTACCTGCACTGTGTTTATTTTCCCAGCTCTAATTAGGAGGGATCAAAGCTTTCTTTTTTTCCCCTAGCAAGACTGGACTCCAGCTCAAACTTGCAGCTTAATTTTCCTAAGTGTTATGACTATAATATTATTTAATATTTTTAATTCCAGCATCTCAGAACTGCAAGGCAAGTTGTATGATTTTATCAAGGCCAGGTTGCATTAACCTTTTGAAATTCCTGAAGAATGTGATCAGAAGTTTATTATATTCATCTATTTTCTGGAAAATCTAATGCCTCCTAACTTCACACTCCTGTTCTCAGTGAAACTATCAGGTTTATTAACTCCTGCACAAGTATTGCAGAATTTGTGAAGAAAAATATCAGCAGCAGATATACTAAAAGACTAAGTGTCCCAGCCAGACAGCTCCCTTTTCTATCAAACCCATAGAATTTAGCTGTTGGGCACTTCTCAGAGGTGTAACTCTTCCTAGCTGAAACAGTTAGGCTGGGAAGGTTTCCACAATGAGTAGCTGATTTGGGGCTTCTGCTTGCACTTACTGGGGATGCACCTCACATCTCCTTTCCAGTTGTGAACAAGTGGCCAGCTAGGCAGTAGAGCCTTCCAGTGTTGTGTAGAGTGTGCAGAGGGACAGGAGAACAGGCTAATTGTGCAAATAGTGCCTACAGCCTGATGATTTACTCCACAAAGGTGTTAAGACAGAGTGACACACCTGGTAGTCTTCAGTGGCAAGACTGTCTGGCAAGCTGGAGCTGTAAGCCTTAGCCATACCACTGGTGTGAGTGCTCTCTGCTCGCAGGTAGAGGAAGTGTCCTGTGAACACAAAAGCGAAGCAGAAAAGACAGAATGACCTTTTGCTCTTTTGTGTAATCTCTTGAAATAATTTGACATCATTAATGTTACTATAGGTAAGTAAGCATTTGTAGGTGTAAGCAGGGCTTGAGAGCAAATCTATTAGTGAGGTTATAGTAAACACTCTGGTAGATTTCAACAGCACAAAAGTCAACATCCCAAACTCTTTCTTGGAATGTGAGTGGATAAACCTCAGATACCACACAAGTTCTTCCCATAAAGAGGTGCACACCAATCTACACTCCTAATTTCTACACCATTAGCATCAATAACTCTTGCTGAGACAAGCACTGGGCTGGAAGAGTTTATTTGCTGTTGCGGTGTGCATTTTGGGTTTTCTAAAGTTCTGTATGTTTTGTTATATGTTTATAATGGTTTGTTCCTACACCCCCATCCCCAAACCCCCCGATGGTCTTTCCCTGGTGATAGACCTTGTCAATCACCTTGTAAGATCTGGAAGATTCTGGGGACTAGGATTCGGGAAGGTACTCTGGTACCACCTTCTTTCAATGTTCTGTTAAGTTTCCCTGTTCTGGGTCACACCCTCCCTCCCCTTCGATTGGTGCTAAATTCCCTGCTCAGTGTACGCACCCTGTACTTAAGGTGAGGACAGAGGGGCTGCTCCTGGCTCTTGCACGTGGGCAGGTGGAATAAAGCCAGGTGAAACCCAAGCAAGAGTCCACTCATTCTTCCACGCTGTCAATCACGCTCCAGCCTGAGGTTCAGACCCACCAAACCTTCCTTATATAACTGTCAGAGAGCTAGCTAGCCAGTGAAGCAGCTCCAGGACAGTTATAATTTGCAGTCTTTGTTTCCAGGGAGAGCTTACACAAGCTCTCAGGAGACAAACAGGGCACTTGTATAGAAACCCTTCATTTTGGCAGGGAACTGTGAGGCAAGACTCATGTGTGCTAACACTTCTGACTTTCAGACTGAACAGGTGAGGGTCTGGCCTCTCCCCTTATTTAGCAAGTTGACAGTTCTACAGTTCTGCAGTTCTGGGAATTATTTGACTATTTTTTATTGTGGTATTTTATGGCAGAGAATGTGTATGGTCACCTGGGATATTCTTATATGCTGTGATACTCTTCCTAATCCACTAGCGGAGTCTGTCAAGGGTCTTCCAAACATTTATTTTTACAAGCTGCCTAGTTTTGTTGGGCAATTTTTACCTTGTGATGCAGCATTTATCGTATTGCTGCTGAAGTATTCTGCAACTGCATGGGTCATAAGAGGAAGGAGGAGGGAAGAAGTATACATTACATGACTTTTTAAAGGTGAAGGAGAATCCTTGTCCAGATCTGGAGATTTGTGTTAACTTTTTTGCAGAACTTGTTTAATATAAAGTTCTGAGGCATGTTCAAAAGTTAATTTTAGTTACGTATGAAGTTATTATAGATATTATTGATTCTAAAGTTCATTTGGCAATGATATCAACATTTTTAAACCAATTTAAATAAACTGAAGTTCAAGGCTATAGTGTACATGCATACACAGAGACTGGGGGAGAGAACAATGAGGAACCTACCACCAGTGGCTTGCAAAGTAGACCCTACAAATGAGTCCTCTTGAATCATTTCAGAAAAGCCCCGAATAGACCAAGGAGATGCTGCAGTTTCATTCAGAGTCCAACCACACAGACCTTCTTCAAAAGAGCAGTGTGAGCCCTCTGGGAGACTTTCTACAGTTGAGAACAAGAAAAAGTAGGAAAATAGGAGCAACCTGATTATGGAAGAACACAAACAATAACAAAAGTGGAAATCTATTGTGGTTGTCCAAGTTACCCAACCTATGCTACACTGTCAAAATAGTTTGTTTCAAAAACATTTTGAAAATATTTTCAAAACTATTTCAAAATAGTTTGTCTTATTTGTTTATTTCCAGAGTCACCATTAGAAAGCCAACTTTGCCTCTGGAAACATTTGAGGCTTTTTTGTGCTGCCCTACTCTAAACACTGGGCAAAACTGCAGCCCCTGTAATCTCAGGAATGGCAAATCACTGGCACAAATTTGTAAAGGTCTTGTTACATATGAAATTGCAGGCATCACAAAGTTTTGTGTCCGCTTAAAGGAAGGCAAATCAATAGATTATTTTAAATCTGCACCACTGTACTTGGAACAAAGCTAAACATATCTTCTCAGCACCACATATACTGTTAGGGGATTTCTCTGCCCTGACCTGCAAGAACTCTGAACTGGGATCTTGGAAGGACAGATTTATGACACTGTAGGTAACTAAGAGTGGAAAGATGATTACCACCTTTCCCTGAAGGGAAGGTTTAGATCTTGGGTTCAGAAGGAAATTCTTACCCAGCTGTACATGGAAATAAGGTTTTGCCTTTCTCTGAAGCAGCAGTAACTGTGAAGGGAAGGTCATTGAGCTCCTTATTGCAATACTTAAGAAACCAAACCAATTTTCAAAAAAATCCATTTTATTCTATATGGGGTGAATTTTCAAAGAGAATCTTGGTATCAAATTAATGTAAATGGGCCAAATTAATTCAGGAGGTAAAATACTGAATTAATCTAAAGATAGAATCAATTTAACGTCGTTTTTATTCTAAATTATTTCATCTAACTGAATGAAGGTCCCCATGAAGTGTCATGCCAAATACTCACCACACCTCACTCCTTCCTCTTCTTTGGTAGGACAATCACTGATGAACTCACAGATCTGTAGGTGGCTGACACAGCCTCCACGTATGCAGGGGAAGGTTGAGCCTTTGTCATATATAAAAAGATCTTGATTTTCCTTATCTAATGGGGAGAAAAAAACCCAACTAAATCCAGAGATGAGTTAACAGAATGTGTATGATCTCTTATGTGTATTAGTTTTCACATGTAGGACCTTGTCCTTTGTATGATAAATCTCTTCTTTTCATGTAGATTTCTATCCAGCATGAGATTCCTGGAGCAAATTTATTGCTCTTTTCTTTCTCATGAGCTGCTTTTGCTGTGTTTGTGATATCTGTAGATAAGTTTGGGGTTTTGTTTTGTTTTTTTTTTGCTGAAGAGCCTTCCAGTTTCCTACTGTGATGTGCTCCTCAGTTCTGCACATGTGACTGTGCACCTGCCAGGCAGCTGTGACATGCTGCATGGCACCCTGCTGCTGGAGGCAGGGACACACATTTATCTCCAGCCCTGATAGACACATTGCTATGCCCTGTTGAGGCTCAAGTTTAACCAGCACTTGGGCTGCTGACTCATTTCTGTGCCAGCTTCCAGTTGTGGCATCCAGCCCATGAGGTAGCTGCTTCCCCAGCCAGTTGGCTTGCTGTACACAAATTTTATTCATGTACCCTAACTAGTCTAGTCAGTTCTAGTCTGGGAGCATTTGACTGACTGCACAGATACCCATCAGTCAGGCTGAACGTGATTTCTAAATCTGATATTTCGCAAAAGTATGACTCTTAATGCACCCAGCCTGTCCTGTGGATGCATATGGTCCCAGGCCTGTTACGGATCTGCTGCCCTTCAGCAGAACTCTGCACAGAAGTTCCACTGGGATTGTTACTACTCTGCAAAAGTTATGCAAAACTACTCTGCAAAAGAAATGCAAAAGTCAGGGAACCAATTGCAGGAGAAAGAGAAAAGAACACCTCTGCAGAAATCCAGGTACACACTCTGAAATAGTATTTTTTCATGAACTGTTTTGTGCCAGATACATGCACCAGGTTCTTTAAAGACTGAGAGCGCAGTGCTTCAGGTTGTATGCATCACCTCAAAACTCTAAGACTGTCAAAAAATATTACATTAAAAATATAACATGTAAAATTAAAAGAATAATGACTACAATTAAATCTCTTATATGATCAAAACCATGCTTACAATAGTGTGTTCTTTTTACATTACATTACAAGCTATTCCTAGAATCTGCAAAATGGAAACAAGAACATTATATTAATTCATGAAATTCAGGAACTGCAGACCATTATGTGCCCAACCTGAAGATTGCCTGTGCTGACAGACTCTTGCACTTCCAAGAAAACTAAATGACATTAGCAAGGTTCTGCACTGCCACTGAGGATCATTTGCATGACATTCAGAACAAAACCGTAAGCTCCAGGTAAAGCTGAGGTCTTAGCTGAGCACTCAGTACTTTAGAGAAAATAATTACATTCATTTTAGAGAGAAATTCTCAGCCTGGCAGTAGCAGACCCCATCGGAGGCAGATAAATGTTTCTTTTCTTCATAGATTTGTTAGATAAAGCCCAAGTATGTAAAAGGCTTTGGTTACACAGGGTAGACTGTTGTTCTTGATTATTTAAGAGAGAAAAATACTAAATGCTAAAATAATCTAAGACATTTTTCATCCTTGTTGTTGGATTCAGCATAAGTCCAGTTGTTTTTGGTTTTTTCCCCATACAAAGATCAAGCCAAGCAAAGCTGAAAAGCAGAGAGGATCACTTAAATTAGTTCTATAATTCTGAGTTACTCATCTTTCTTCTAAATCCTAGCCTATCCCTCATCACCCTTACCCATTTTGGTGAGGATGCATTTAGTTATTCCAAACCTGTCTGTGTAGCAGCATACCATGCAAGCAGTTCCTGAGTTTCAAGGAGCTCACTGCCAGTAGTTCACCCTCCTGTGCTTCACAGTTGGAATATACCAGGGTGATTTTGAAAGGTCTTTCTATTCGTCCAATCTGGGCCACCAGGTATTTCCATTTCATCCTAGAGGACATCAGAACATAAACACAGCGCATTGGAATCCAGGGACTCTCTAGCACAAAGATTCTGCACCGTCCCAAAGAGAAGTAATAGAATCCATGTGGGAAATGGATCAATGAATGCAAATAGCAAGATAACAAATGGGTGTTAATATAAAGCAAGTGATGTTCAGCCTAGCAAGCTCATGTAGGGTTATCTTTGCTGCAGAGCCTATTGTTAATGATGAAAAGATCCAACCATTCCCAATGTTTCTTAAATGGATCTTAAATTATCACCAATTTTGGACACGCTACCCCAATATGTGCTTTCCACGTACATGGTTGTGTTCTGTTTGCTCCTGAAAGTACAGATCAACCAAGCAGCTGCACAAGTCTCTGGATCTCCTCAAGCCAACACTGACATTGTGTGCTCTGGAAGTAAATGTCTGACCCTGAATATTTCTTGGTTGTGTCAAGAAGAAAAACTTATATCTGTGTGCTGTCTATGTGATTTTCCACCTTAGCAAACTACAGTGCACCCACAAAGCAAGGGACAGAAGAGAAGTACTGTTCCAGGAAATGCAGATTTCTTGTGCCATTTACATTTCACTACAGAGCAAATGCCATAACCCGCAAATCTTGTGGCAGTTTGGAGAAAGACAAACTGGTCCCATCCACAAAAAATGGTCCCATCCACCCAAATTTTAAAGATGTTTGTCAGACATCAAAAACTAGAGAGAGATACCAAAAGGGAATTTTTTAAGTACCTCACTCAATTAAGTCTGATGGAAAACAAGTTATCCATGTATTGTTTAAAAACTACAGCAGAATTCTTAAAAATATTTTTACTTTATTTTTTGTTTCCAAAAACTGTTCTTATATCTTATGTTAACAAGACAGCAAAATACAGTTAAATGTATGTGTTATTATTTTGTAAATGGATTGGAGCAAGGCTAGTGAGAAAGGAATCCTTGCTCTAAGCTCTTTTCTGAGAATAGCATCAGACAGAGGTAATTTTACCCACATTCTACACACTGCTGATGTTACTGGGGCCACTCTGGACAAGGGATCTAAGTCAGTGCCAATGGAGTAGTAAGAAGGCCAGGCCACAGTGTTAAGACACGTTGATCAGCTCTGCTCCTAGTATTACTTTTTCATTTAGGCAATGCCTTCAGCTGCCAGGAAGTGGTCATGTAGCCCTTGTCCTGCACCAGAAACACCATAGAAGGCAACACCCAGATTACAAGCACATCTCTTCTGGACTCAGCATAAAAATCACAGAACCATATTTGCAACTTGCAAAAAATCCAAAAAACTTAATTTCTTATCACCCTCTCTTGCATTTTTCCCCTCCACAAATCAACTATATAACTTTGTCTGGATAATTTTTTATTATCCCTTCTATGGCATCCACCCACCTTTTACTTTCACAATTGTACACATGCATAAATACCCACAGATACCGTGAATCTCATATGAAACTGAGCTCCTCTTAAAAAGATGACCCTATTTCCTCTATTTCCTGTCCCATCATAATATATTCAATAGTTCGTTATCATTTAATTAATCTCCAGAAAGGTATAACCCTGAATTTCAACAGCAGCATCTCTACTTCCCAACATGGGAGAACAACTGCTTTGCTTTCATTCTGTATTACAGTACAGCTTCAGGAACATCCAGCACTATAAATATATCTCCTAAATATTCTTATAAATATATCCCCCCGCCACACTGTGGGACAACATCCAAGACCATCTGGCACTGACCCAGAACTGAGTCACTTCTGCTACATGACACAGCTTTGTTCATCACTCCACTGCATCCTGTTGACCACAAGAATGAATGGGCCATGATCAAATTGGTTCAACGAGCCAATAAGGCTAAGGACAATCTTTAAATCTTTTGAATTTAGCTATTAGGCATACTAGACCTGTCAAGCACTGAAGCATAGTTCTAGTACCTCTAACAAGTTACAACCCACCCTGCAGCTGAGACATCACAGTGTTGCCAGTGTTAACACAACACTGAGTGCAGGAACCTGTGGCTCACAGCCTCTGATTCACAGCCAGTGGAAAATTTAGCAGTAGCAGCTAAAGAGCCCCACAGCTGAAAACAATGACTACTTCAGCTTCTGCACCTTAATCCTATATGCTTTATGAGACAGACACCTTGGAACTTGCTGTTTATAGACTGGTATATCAAAATAAAACTAGTAGTCATCTAAGTCAACAAACCAAGCTCTGAAATGCCATGACTTAGGACGACACACTGTCTATTTTGCCATCTCTGCTGGGAGAGCTGTGGTGTCTGGTAGAAGAACAAGGCCACCATATTAAGCCACTACTTCTGTGAATTGGCAGCTCTTCTGAGTCAGAGCACTAAGGTCCCAGGAAACATCCCAGTTCTGCACTGAAATATCTCTGGTACTGAAATTTTCTCCATTTATAACACCACAGAAAAAGCTGTTTAACATTCCAAGACTGCAAAAATGACAAGTGGCTTTGCATCACATAGAGTGCTTTAGTGTATGAAACCTCTTCATCATCAAGATATTCCCCTTCAGAGAAAGCCTGGCCCCCTAGATCCAACTGCAGCAAGATTTCTAATGCTCTAAATAATTACACCTCCTTTGCTTTGTCCCACCATTAAACGGGAAGCTAGTAGAGGCAATGTAATTTTCTTAATGGAATCAGGAACGAAGCCCATTGTTGATCCAGCAGAAGATGGATTATTGCAGCAGGCTTCCAGGTAAGCCAACCTTGGCAGTAACTTTACTATTGATTTTATGTCAAACCAGATCCCAAGTATCAAGGCATTACTATTCTTCTAAAAAGAGATGTTAAAATTCATCTGTATGCATGGAAGAACCATCAGGGTCTGACACAATTTTGAGTAATTTGCACGGATAGGAAGTTTGGAGTTGCAAGCTATCTAATGCTTATGGCAAGAGAATTCAAGATTCACCCTGAAAACTTTTAATTCCAAATTTTCTTTTGTGTTGTTCACTTTGGGTTTTCATTAGCCTCTCAGTCTTCTCTGCTGAACCGACATTTTCCACCCTCTTCTTACCAATCCTTTCTATGATGTGATTTTTCATATCCAGCAAAGGTAACTGATGATTAATTTTAGGAAAAAATTTTATGTGAACAATAACCATATATTCATTAGAACTGAAAAATGCAATAAAGCAGAACATGAAAGCTGAAACATTTTCTAAATTAGGGGGATCCACTGCATGGGTTTTTGGACAAAGCTGTGTATGGTAGATGCTTCTAGACTCAATCAGTGAGCATAAAAATTAGAAGTTTTACATTACTTTTATATACACAGGAAGCTGTTGTCTGCAAGTCCTCATGAACATCCAGTGCTAACCACTGGACTTCTAAGGAAATAGTGAGAGCAAAATATATGCCTACCACTCCTGCTTTCACCAAACTCTTAGAGGGTTACTCTTTGACACAGCATAATTTTGGCTGCAAGTTCAAGAGAGGCACAAGAGGCATTTACTGAAACACACTCCCAGCTTAGTGTTCAAAATTCATAGTCTTATATAGCAGCTGGAGAGCCTCACCCTTTCTGGATACATTGTTTAATCAAAATGGTTCTGCTTGTTGTTGTCAGCATGAATTTAGACATTATCTGAGAACACTTACCAGGCTACTCCCCTGTCATCTGTACAGTAGGAGAAGTTAAATAACTTTTGTGGATAAAAACAACCACATTAGTAGAATAGAAGTGTCAGAGATGGCAAGTTTTTTCAAGTGTCTCAGCAGATGGTGGAGCACTTTATCACCACCACCCCTCCTAAAAAAAAGGGGGAAGACACAAAAAAACTAAGCAATAAACAGTTTTTTGAGGTCAGCTAACTGAAAACCCATGTGTGCACATGACCGTGAACTTTTTTGTTTTCTGATCTACCAAGACTACCGTGGCCGTTGCAGAATGAAAACAGAACAAAATCAGCTAGGCTTATTGAATACAGAAAGTGAAAATATTGTCCCTGCCCCAAATTATGCTTTTTTATTTTCAATGAAGTGTGAGTACTCACAGTTGAAAGAAACTAGCTTCTTACTGAAACAGTTTTGGCTGAGAACACTGAAATAATTGTGGTCCTCAACAAACACAAGCATGTGAAAACACTCAAAACCACATAAGATTCAAGAATTTTCAACTGTGGCTTATTCTGGGTCTGAGGGGTAAAGATGAAAAGGTGGGATAAGCAAAATAGTAAAAACACTTAAGAAAAAGAAGTTTAAAAAAAAAGTAAAAAATGTGTTAGATGTGACCTGAATAAGCACCATAACCATAACCCTGAGAAAGTGAAAACAGTTTTCTGAGTTAAGTGCCAGACAAAGAAGGCTTGAAGCTGCAAGCAAGACTACAGGCTCCTGATGTTTGAGCTTTACTGACATAATGAGAAATAAAATTTTATATATTTTTTGTAAATACACAGAATCTCATATACCTCACTCCCTCAGCAGTTCTCCTTCTAATGGTAATAACTCAGAATACCCATGATCTATGGGTGTGGCATTTAAAAATAAACATTGTGACTTTGTGATTTTGCTCTACTTGTTCAGAGAACATGGTACCGAAAGTCCATCTGTTTCTTTTTTCTTTCATTATAGCTTACGTATGAAAAAGTAGTGGCAGCTTCAATACTACCAATTTAATGATAAATCCTACTAGTTAGTGAGGTGAACAGGACAGAAATTTCTCTTACATATAACATATATTGAAGCTTTTGGAAACTGTGTAGCTGATGGAACCTGAAGGAGAAAACTGGAGAATATTTCTAGATCCAGAAAAAGGAGAGTTCACTGAAGTAGTCTGGTGCACCTGGGGTTTATGATGAAGTATAGCTTGCTCATGGAATTGAGACATGACAAAAGGGACTGAAGCACGATTTCCTGGAGTGTCTGATCATCTGAAAAAACTGCCACCTGGCCTTTTCTCTATGTTCAAGTTTCTGCTCTGACCTGAAGACAATCCCTTGGTAGTAATTTTCACTGGTTACACCAGATACTACACACGGGCATCTACCTCAAGGTCATTTGCTCATTGTCCTCCTTGTTCTGCTCTAAACTGTGCAGCAGTGTTTGGTTAAGACAGAAAATCTTGTAAAACTCCTACTCTCTGTGGAAAGGCCCTGTAGAGGGAACACTTCAGGGTGGTCTCTCCTTAGCAACCAATGTTGTTGAAATCTTAATCATGGAGAGAATGTTCATTTCAGGCTACCTGCCCAGCAAGAAGCAGGTCAATCACTATGTTAGAAATATGCTCTCCCTGCTTGGTCAGGTTTTTTTAATTGTACCGAGATTTTAAAGTTTCACTGTAATGAGGGGGAAAAGGAAGGGTATTTGTTGGTTCCTAACTTTGTTTATCTCTTTTCTCTCCTCCTTTCTATCTTGATTTCAAAAAGTACTTGGTCTCCTCTCTTGTTTAAAATATTAAGAGTAAACTCTCTGCGCTTACTGGTGCTTCATTTCATTCAGGAAGAAAAAGTAATACCAGTGTCTGTGCCAACTTCCAATAAAACTAACTTCATTGTCATAAATCTAAATGCCATCACTTTTAGAGAGATGATCATCTTGACTTCACATAGAATTGTTTTGCAGTGCTCAAATAAGCTGCTAAACAACATCCATGATCCGTTCCAGAGATGCTGCAGTGATTACCAGCAAACCCTGGTCTGAGCAGTAAGGTGTAGGAAAAGGGTATTTTATGACTGCATAGCAGAATGGAGCTGCAGCTGCAGAGACCTGTCAAATATTCAAAAAGCAGCAAGGGCAGCTTTGAGTAGATAAAAAAGAATATTAGAAATTAATCCCATAAAATGCAACAGATTCCCAGTCAAATTGGCAAGAAGACGGGGAAGGAATAGCCAGGAAGGAACTGAGCAACCACTGAAAATGAGAGAGAAAGAGAGAGAGATCTGAAAGAAAATAAGTTTTTTTAGTCAAACTCTGCTATCTTTGGCTGACGAGGACTCTTCGCTACAGATCTCCATGGCAGCCTGGGGAGTGCCAAAGAATTCAAAGAAAACAAGAACTGGGATCTATTGCTTAAGTTCTCCCTGGGAGTCAGTCAGGTGATGGAAATAAAAAACTGTTATGTGTCTGACCCAGGTTCTTACAAATTGGACTGCAGCAAAGGAAAAACAAGCACACGGAAAATTAGATGGCAAAATTAGATGACACGTGGACATTTTCTTTTCCTGTTGTGATTTGTTCCCTTTACCCATTTACCCATTTCTCCTCCTTACTGCATTCTGCTACACACAGGAATGAAAAAGCAAAATGTTGGCAGGATCAGAGGGAATACAGGACAAGATCTGGGGTTGTTACACCTTCTTTTGTTTTCCTTCACCTCTTCTTACCCCTGTTTTTTTCCCTACCTGAATTCTACAAATAGAGCAGAAGTGGATGTTCCTGAATCTACTAGAAAGTAGGAAATGATTAAAGAGGTAAAATTAACCCCACCTCAAAATGACAATTGTGACTTTTGTAGCATTTATAGGACCCTCTGAATTCATAGGGATATCAGTCATGTTACCAAGACATTTTTTGGACTGAATGCATTTTACAGCTGCAGTCCTAGAATCAGTGAAAAAATTAATCACTCTTCACCCTTCCAAACGTGAGGAGAGAACAGTGAGATCTAAGCTGGTGTGTTCTTTGTAAAGGGGACACACAAAACCTGTGTCTGTTACAGGCATCTTGTCAGGAGGCTGTGTGCTTCAGTCCTGACAGTCACACCTTTATTTTCTGCTGTAATAGCAGCAATGACCTCAAGAAGGCAAAAGATGCTGACAAACAGCAGCCTGGAGGAACTCCACTCTATCCTGCAAATCAAAGGCTTAACAGTTGAAAATTGATTGTCTTACCTGGCATTCTCCTCATGGCCAGTTCTCAGAGAAGTTATTGTATTTTTGTTTGTCTCCACATATTTGATTTCAACTCTGAATCTCTGGAGGAGAGGAACAGCATCCTGTGAACATATGGCCAGTTCCAGCAAGCAAGAATCCAAGCTCCCAGACAGGATGGGGCTTTGCAGGCTGAACTCACATCTCTCTGGGAGTCTACTGGTGTTCAGGAGGAAAATGTCCCCTGTGAAGAGAAAAAAACCACAACAAAACAAGAGACACACAGCATGGATGGAGAAGCGATAATAAGAGAAAAATGGATAAGGAGTTTGAAGAAAGGAGTCATGAAAATAAAGGAAGAACTATGTACAAAACCAAAAGAAAAAAAAAGACCATAAAGTAAAAATTAAGGGTTTTAGTAAAGAAATGATAGAAGAAATGAGAAGAGAAGAAACCAAAAAAAGCATGAAGACATGTCCAACAAAACAAAAGCCGAAGACTTTTCCACTCAGACAGCAGACAAGTGGAGCCAGCTCTGGCTTGTATAGGATTGAGTTTCCTAAGAAAAATCCAGTCTCTGTAAGTAAAAGTAGCTTATTCCAAAATGGGGAGACAGAAAAATGAGTATAATTTCTATATACTCTATGAACAGGGGCCTGCTGTTTAGAGGGTACATCCACATACAACTGAGGCAGCACACATGAATTACATGGTTCTGACTGGCTCTTGGGCACTGGCTGTGCCTGTGGGAGCTCTGCATCAGAACCAGCACATGGTGGAACTTTCCGTGGCATGGGCTTGAGGTCTCAGCCTGCTGGCTCCTGCTGCAGCCAGAGTGGGGTGAAAGCAGGCATCCATTCGAGGGGAACTGTAGCTCTGCCTACCTTCACCATCTTCACAGGAGGAATTGTTTTCCAGAAGCATCTGCTGCCTCTCCTGGGACGCCAGGACACCAATGGAAGATAACACCCAGTCTGGTTTTCCAAAACTGTCTGTGGACGTCAGCCATGAACAGCTTGAGCCGATGATACAAGAGACTTCTGTTGTGAGAAACCAAAGGTTTTACTGGAGCCTATCCCAGCTCAAATGGCACATGAGTGACCAAATATACAGTGTATGGGGGCTCTATCTCCCAAGAAATGGAATAATTGAAGAGAAAAAAGAAATTTTGTCTTGGGCAATAACAGCAGAATCTCTCCCAGAGGAGGTCAAGGAACATGTAAGAATGAAAAACTAACCTGCAAATTCTTGGCAGAATGTAAGTCAAATTCTCCCACCAGTATCAACAATGAATTTATATCAGTGGAAGATCTGGAGCACAAGTACTCAAAGTCCCAAATGAGAATAATACCAATAATGTCAACAAGGATAATGAAACTGTATGGATTTAGCATTTTGGCAGAAAGAAAGAACTGATACTCTAAGGGCAACCATCGCTTCGCAATAGAAAGAGTTTGACAGGGCCTCAAGCAAAACAGGTGAGCAATGCAAGCTTTACAAATTTTTTTATTTTTATCTTTTTTAGACAGTTCTGCTTTCCTCTATCAGGATGGATAAGAATACCTTCTTAACAAACTCCAGAGTCTGCTTGCAGTACTAAAAACACTAGATCATCTTGGCCAGAATTTTTCATAATCAGCATATTATAGAGCAGACAAGAAGTAATTCACTGTTCTCTCATCAATCTAATATAAACTCCCTGAAGGGATGTTAGCTGCACAAAAGTCTCCCACACAGAGTAGAGCTGAATAGAGCTGATATTAATTTGCATGATATTTCTTTTCAGTAGTAATAATAATATCACAGTAATAACTGGAGTGTCCTCAGGCCAAGTAAGAAATATTAAGAGACTAAACATTCATATTTAGTATCCTGATGTTCAGAGGGTATTCAAACCTCACAAACATGAATGACACAAAGTTATCCCTTTGGTAGCCCTATTCCTGAGGAGAACAGGCAGGTAGGAAGGAAACAACTAAGGTCAGAGAAAAGACAAGGAAGTGTGGCTGCACAGGTAGGGCAAAAAGAAAAACATAAGAACCTCCAGAAGAGTTCTGTAAGTTTATCTGAAAGTAAACTTTCAAATAAACTATCAGAAAAAGAAGAAATGGAAGCATCTTTTGCAAAAACAGACAAATTTTCTCCTTATTGAAGGCAATTCTAACTTCATTTTTATAAAACAACATCCAGTGAGCAGGAGTAAGAGAAACACAGATGTTACAGAGTTGCACATAACTTTGGGTTGGCACAGGCTGTGGTCTCCCACCCAAACACTTCTCCGTTCCTTTGGACACTCCCCAGCTCTTTCTGGCCTGGGGAGTTTGCTGTCTCTCTCAAACTCACACCTTGGCCAACCATCCAAATATCTTAGCCCAATTCGTCAATGCATGCAGCTTAGGAAAGGCCTGGGCAGGGTTCAACCCGTCATTTCTACATGGAAGCCACAAGCAGATGAACTGGCAAATTGTGTACGTGTGTGTGTATGCAATGCAGGATTCCAGCAGCACACAGCAATGAGGACACAGGAATGAGGATCTGTTGGATCTAGGGAAAAATGTCTGTGCACAGCTCCAAGCCATGGTGTGATGATCCAGTAATACAACTTTAGGGACTTGAATAGCTCAGAAACCCCATAGCTGTGAGAGAAAGCAGTCCTGACCCAGACCTGCTGTGCTGTTTCAAATTTATTGAGGTTTGACAAGTTAACTCAGTATCCACAGACTTATTGTCAGTAGTAGTAATATTTTTATCGGATAATTTTTTTAGTTGGTAAAACCCAGAAAGCAATTTCTCTCACAACAACAAAACAGCAAAAGAGACCTCAGGAAAGAAAAAACTCCTTTTTCAAATAGACAGTTACTTGAAACTATTGTTTATGACAAAGTCATTCCATTAAACCTCACTAATACCACAGCTTGCAGTGGCAAGGACTGTAACAATGCAGACTTAATTCTTTGAGTATGTCTCATGTGACAAGGCAGCTCACAGCTGAGATAGGTGAACACAATTTCCCCCTTGAAAAACACCTAATTCCCCACTCCCTGGGCTTTATAGGGCCTGTCTGCCACAATCTGAGGCAAAAGCAACCTGAATACCTGGAAGAGTCTGAAACAGATCAGGAAAGCTTTTGACAGTAAGAAAAAGACTGTTTTCTCTGGGAAGAGATCACATGTGTTGCATTGTGATGGAAAGACTGATCAACAATCAGCTGTTTTTTAGCCCAACTCACTGAGTACAAGAACTCGGTACACTTCTGGTCACAGTGAAAGAGAACACTGAAAGGTGAAACCTCCAGTGCCACTATGCAACACCTCACAGGTGTTTCATATCCAGCCTTGCTATGAACCTGGAGAACCTCAAGTACAAGTCAGCAAAAAGGAAAAATATGACAAATTAAAAGGAAAAAAAAGGTATAATTGAGAAATAGATCTGTATTACTACAATCAGCAAAGAACATATTTTAAGATATCACAAAAATGCTCCAAGGAAGATTGGATTGAAAAAAGCTCACAGACAGTGCAGGATATGTCAGAAAGGACTTTAAAGAATTAGATACCTTCTTGAAGGTGTTACTATAAGGTACATTCCTCTGGCAAGGCTACATCACCTTGACACCTTCTGGGAGGAATGAGTGGCTTTTCTAACACCCAGAGGCCTTTCTTTATTGTTTGGCATCTTCTTTAACAACCTGAACAAGGAGACAGGGTGCACCCTCAGCAAGTTCACAGAAGAGAGGAGGAGCTGACAGGCCACAGGGCTGTGCTGCCATGCAGAGCACACTCAACAGGCTGGGGACTGGGCTGATAGGAACCCCTTGAAGGAAAAGCCAAGTCCTGCACCTCAGGGGGTATAACCCCATGCACTAGAACATGCTGCGGCTGACTGGCTGGAAAGCAGCCCAAGGGAAGGACTTTGGGAGCATGGTGACCAACAAGCTCTCTGTGAGCAAGCAGAGAGCTTGCCCTTACAACAAAGGCAGCCAAGAGCTTTCTGGGCAGCTTTAGGGAGAGCACTGCCAGTAGATCAAGAGAGGTGATCCTTCCTCTCTGTTGAGCGTTGGTGAGAACACAGCTGGTGTGCTGCGCTCAGCTCTGGGCTCCGTAATGCAAGAGACATGTCCAGCACAGGTCCACTAAGATAAGTGAGGGACTGGAGCATCTTTCATCAGGGGAGAGGCCGGCACAGCTGGGATTGGTCAGTCTGTAGAAGAGTATGGTCAGGGGGATTTTATCAATGTGTACAAACACTTTGTTGAGAGGGAGTGAAGAGAAAGCTAGGTGTTCTTAGTGTCCACTGACAGGACAAGAGGCAGTGAACACATGTTAGAAAACATCACCACTCACTTGGTTTTCACAATGCCTTGAAAATAAAATTCCATATGGAAAAAAGCTTAATTCAGTATCAAAAAAGATAGTTTGTACTATAGTAGTGGGAAAGCAGCTCCACTAATTAGCTTTTATTTCAAGAACTCCCAACCCCAAATCTGGTGGATTTCAGTGTGCTGATGTAAATTATTTTCTTTTTCTTTACTTTTTCTTTCTTTTCCCTTTTCCCACTGTGTTGAGTTTTGTTAATTTGTTTTGTTTGTTTGGGGTTTTTTGTTTGCTTATTGAGGAGGCAGGCAGTAAGTTTCTTTTGTGGAGGGCTGTTTGGGGTTCTTTGTGATTTGGTTTGCTTGCTATGTTTTGGGTTTGGACTTTTTTCGTTTTTGTTTAATACAGAAATAAAGAATTCCTTTGAGTTTACACTGGCCTTTCTGAGTCATTGCTCTGGTTCCAGTCAGAGACACAGAGTCACAGCTTTCTGGTAAGAGGTGCTTGTGATTGCCAGCATCTATCTTACACCTAGATTCTGAGGGAGAAATAAGGAGGATGTAAGGAAGAGGACTTGTGGTACCTGTTTTAGAAGGTTGATGCAATGAAACCATCCTATTTTTTATCAGGGAGATCTTCTGAGTTGGATTTGGTGAAGAAGAGTTTTCTTCATGGGATCCAGAGCAGGAGACAACAGCTATAACAAAATAAAAAGAAGAAGGGATGTGTTTGATGTTGCTATACAAAACTCTGCTCCCATAGTGTAAAGCATGAGCATATATATAACAAAGCCTTGCTACATCACTCTTACCTTTGTTGCAATGCATTGGTGCAGTACCATCCTGCTGTCTCCATAACAATTCATACCAACAACAACTATTTATTTAACCTGTGTATGTGAAATACACAAGTCGCAAACTAAGCATGCAGTAGTTTGTATCTAAGATTATCCCTGGTCTTTTCTGGAAGTCATAAACAAGTTGGCAAAACCAAACATATTTGTTGCCAAAAGGTGCTCACAAGCAGCAAGATCCAAAATGAATTGCTTTCAAACCTCGGGCATTTGGGTTATGGATTCAGCAATATAAAAATGTCAAATCATGTCAGAGGGGACTGGAATCTTATTCACATGAATTGCAGTTGAGACAAGGATGTATAGACATGCCATTGATAGCATTTAAGATATTTTCAGCAGAACTAGTTTGAACAATACTATTATGAAAACTTGGATCAGTATCTATAGAAAGAAAAACCCCTCAAACTCAAACATATGTTCATATGTTTCACTCACTATTGCATATAGTTTTTCAGCAATACCTGGTCTGATTTTGAATTGCTATAGCAATTTTCATTTTAGTATATATGACAATGCATCACAAAGTGAGTAAAATACTGTGAAATGTTTCATAGCATGAAAATTCTGCATCCTTCCATGTTTTGCTATGTTAGTAAAGACAGTCATTCAAGGGGTTCCAAAGAAGTGTAATTTTAGAACAGAGCAGCATTGTGTTCTGCACATGCAGGCACACGCTGTACTGATAACAGATTTGGGGTCTCCACAGATCAATTGTCAAACACTATATTTTTTCCCTGCCTCTGTTTCCAAATATTTAGGGACATTAATATTGGAAAAGTTGACTTTGCTCTGCATATAAGACACAGGCACTGCCCTGATAAGCAAGGTATCTTAAATGACAGGATAAAATCCTCAAAAAGAATGGGAATTATGTGACAAAAGTTTAGCCTGCCTTATGAAAGTGTTGCCTTATGAAAAAATCCATGCTAATAAACAATCATATACTGCAAACAAATTTATTTCATTATATTAAAAGAAATTCTTCTATGTAAAGGGCTTTTGACAACTGAAGTCTGCTCCTCCCAACTTATGTTCTGTGTGTTTTGAGACATTGCTCAGTTCTCTATCTCCCCATCTTTGCTCAGCACTGCTGTAGTTTCAGTATTTACTTCCCTCAGGGTTTTCTGTAAAGTCTGTTCCACCCACTCGTCTCCTCACACACTCCAAGCTGCTTGTATACTTTGGAAATAGCCTGAGTATCTTGGGACCCACAAACATAGTACAGTCATAGCAGAAGTTCTGCTAGAGACATTTTTCCTGGTACAGCTAAAACTTAGACAAAGTGTTTGACGCAGTCACACCCCACTCCCCTCCCTTACAAACACCTTTGGGATGTTCCTCTTGTTTTTCATTAACAAGCACAAGATCCAGTGGCAGATTACCAGCAACGAAGCCCTAAGCTACTTGAAACATGCATTTACTCCCTCAGTGCAGAAAATACCTCCATTTCCATGAGACAAATAAGATACAGAACAACAGTAACACCCTACTCAATTTTGGCAAAAACTGCAAGAGTTCATTCTAATGTATGTGACAACCACATTCACCTACCCTGGGAAGATGCCACTCACTTAACTGGACATCTGAGAGGATGGAAGGGTAGTCATTACAGCTGAGTTCACCGACAAAGTCTACTCAGACAGAAGACCCTAGACTCAGTGATAGACTAGGAATTCATTCATATGCACCAACAGAAGTAGGCCCCCATTCATTAATTTCATCAGAGCAAAGAATTTCTGGCTCTGGCTGAGCAGAAGAGGACTCACAGTAGCAGCTTAGCAGCCTCTAGTCCAGCTTATACTCTTATTTTATATCTCAATTATTTTTTTTATCATTTATTCAACTTCTTCAATTGAATTTAAAATCTAGTGCACATAGTCACTAAGATGCTTCTGATAATCCCACATCATGTCTTTTCACACATATGTTCATGTAATTTTTTGTATGACAAATTTCAGCATGAAAAAACTAATAATGACTATTGCTTTTCTCCTCCATGACTTCTCTGTCTTCATCAGCAAAAGTCAGTTCTTCAAATGAAAAGAAATATAACATAGAGAGAAAGGAGATCCATGATTTTAAGCTAAGTCTATAGTTAAGGAACATTAAATGATCAGGAAGAAACTGTGTAACATATTCAACTGTCACAGGAAAGAGATGTGATCTTTTAACAGCATAGCACAAATCCATCTCTTTTTCAGTAAAATAAGAAACCTCCAGCACTGAGAAGGTAATTCCATTTCTTGCATTATCTTACAGGGAAAAAAAAGCATTAAGATACCTGCAGTGGTGATTTTTCCCCTGAATCCTGTTGTTACCTTACACTAGAGAAGAAAATTACAGAAAACACTTTTAGATCTCCTGATGGGAAATCAGTTCCAGATCAGCCAAGACATCTTTCTGACAAAACAGTAATTTCCTTTAGAGCACTTTCTAGTGGTATTCTCCATCTAATATAAAAATAGCAACTCAATATTTCTCACTGTTCCTCTGAGAAGACAAACTAATGTATAGACTAATAACTCTATCTAAGAAGTCACAATAAGCCTGAAGAGGACTCTTTGTCTGCTACCTATTCAAGTATTTTTCAATGATCCTAAAACTTCCACTTTCAGCTCAATAAATAATCTCTCTCGTTCACGAGTATTTACAGCCTTAAGTTATTAACCTTGCTCTTTGAAAATATCACTGGGATCTCCTGCTGCTTGCTGTTAAACTCTCTTATTCTTTGCTCATTAGTTGGTTCAATCCCAAGTCCCTTGCTTACTTCATCACTCTTGTTGTACTCTGTCTGGACAGATTGCTGGTAATGGTCAAAAGGGGAGCAGCACAACAAAATGCGGTTTTTCCAAGGTTTACAGGGTGCTACTTCAGGATCTTCTAGAGCCCTCTCCAGTTTTTCAGGGGAAAAAGGCAGAAAGGCAGGTATCAGTGCACACTAATGTCATGCTATGCAGAATAGCCATTCTCTCTCCCCCGAGATCTCCCTGTTAATCCATGCAACAATCTCATTGGACATTTTGGCTGAAATAAATTATTTTTAGTCAATCGTCTGCCATGACATCAAGTGTCTCTGTGACATATTTCCTTCTAGGACATGTATTCCCACCCTCCACTATTTTAGCTCCCTTTGCGATACCCAGTTCCATTGGTGAGTTGAACTTTGCCTTTCTTTCCCTTACTTTAATCTGTAAATTATCAGCATATCATCAGTACAGTTTTAATGCTGTCTTCTGACTTATTCCTAAACTTCTATATAGAACATAACCCAGAACTTACACTTATAGGAAACTTGCAAGTAGAGTTAATTGACAATCATTCCTGTTTATATTTGTGTTTTAAACCAAAACATGACACAGCAATTTGCACCAGGCTCTGACTTAAGTACACATGTAGAGTTATCAATTTAAGAATGTGACCAAAGGTAGAATGTCCTACAGGACTTTTGTCACACTGGTAAACTCATTTGACAAACTGACACCGCAACACGATGTCTCTTCAAATAAGCCCTTTAGATTGACAAGGAATTATAAACCCTTTCCTAGCTCTTTGATCCTATATGTAATATTCTGGTATTTTTTACTCAGACTGATGTTAAGGCAGCGATCTTTGTATTACCAAGACGCCCTACTTTGCAGGAGTAGAGCAGATATAATTAAGTACTGTCATCCAGCTGACTCTATTTACACTTTTTAAACACTAATGTAGCATTAACTTTCTTCCAGTTCTGCAGAATTTCCAAAGTATCCTGACACACTTACTGAAAATATCAACACATGGATGTCTTTCAAAGTTCCTTTACTAGTTCTTTCAAAATTCTTGAACACAAGCTGTCTCACCCAGTTGTTTTATGAAGTGGACATTTTAATAACAGGTTTTTTCCCAATATTTTTTTGGTTGTTAAGAAAGCCATTCCATTATTTCTACGTGGCAGTGAAAAATCAATTGTTTTATTTTTTCCTAGAATACTAATATTTACTGAATAATATTTCTTTTTGTCTCTATTACTAACAACTTTCCACACACATTTATGACAGATTCATATAACTGCTACGATATTTTTGCTACTAATGCACTTGGAAAATTTCCTGCTGATTTCCTGCTGATTTCTTCTTAATTTCTTTTGCTTTTTTATTCTATAGCTAAACTCTCAACTTTTCAACTTCCTTTTAGAGTAAGCAATGTAGTATTTTCCTTATTTTTTATAACAGCATAGCTTTCCCTGTCAGCTATAGGCCTGTAGCTTTCTAGCTGCTTACACAAGCAACTCAATTATTATCTGAATCTTTCTGTCCATGAACTTTCTTTCAGCTGAGCTCCTTTGGCACTGTTTTAAATTCTGAGAGATTTACCTCTTCTGGAACTACCAAGATACAGCACTTTCAGATGTTATTTAGGCACAGAAGTCCATTTATTTGAATATCTCAGCTGAAGTACATATCAGACCACTTAAGATTTTTATTTTAATTTCAAGAAAGGTGTACTCAAGCCACAACCACTTCCACTTGTGGAACATCTGAGTTTAGTTCTGAACTCAATTCTTATCTCAATTCTTTATCTGCTGAGAATGGATCCAAGATATTATCCTAACAAGTGACAGGGGAGTTTTCATTCTGATACTGTCATCTATTCAATATCTGTAAATATGCTCTCATGGTAGCAGAATGAAACCACCAATGTGCCACTTTTGTTGAAGGCTTCACATACACATATTCACACAAGGAAAAAAATACTTTTTCCCTCCCCTTGCACACAACAGGCTAGTCATTATCTCATCCAGATCTTTAGTTGGGTTTGACAGTGCATAGCAATCATCAGCAATCCCATTGACCTTTATTTTAGGTATTAATTACCTTCAAGACAATTTTGCTCAATGGCTGGGGAAAGAGGCAATGTCATTTTAGCCATACAATGATCTAAACTTACTTCTGTCCTTTGATTTCAATCATAGGAATTCTTCCTCCTAGTCTGAGAAATTCCAGTTTATCAGCACTGTAGGTTGAGAAGTTAGTAATTGCATTTCACTGCCACTTGCTTATTAGCCAGCCTCATCACGTTGGTCACAGGCAGTTGTAGAACTCTTTCAGTCCTTGGGGCCTTGTTTAATTTTCTTCTCAATACCTTGCCTCTCTCCGAAGCAAGTGTTTTTATTTCTTGCTTTTCTATCATTTCCCTTGGCTGCTAATTTAACACCATGTGAAAAAGTCTGTCCTAACAAGTCTGGAAGATTTCTTCCTCTCCAGTGAGCTGGAGGCCAGTCAAACTGTACAGTCTCTTCTTGCTGGAGAATATAGGCATGCATTTAATTGACCCAAGTCTTATACAACTTATCTAGGAGTTGTATTGATTAGAAGAATACTTACAGACTTTTATTTGTTTGGTAGTTTTTTAACTTCCTTCCTGCTTTATATGCAGAACATGAATGGTATCTAAGAACATACCTTGTTCATCCTTCTTTGGATCCCTTACAAAATTCCTAAAAATTAGTTCTATTCTGTAAAACTAAACCCAGTCATTTTTGCTATGGACTATATTTGGTTACTTATTTACTTCAGAGAACCTTCTCAAATGTTGCAATCCCCGTTGGCATCCTATCCACAAGAGACAGAATACCACCTCCTTGCCCACCTGCTGACTGCTGACAAGAATCTTCCTTGAAGGGTGGAAATCACATCAATCTAAAGGGATTTTCACAACCAGTAAGTCCCTGTTATAATATTCACTTGGATTGCCAAAGATCATCTGCAGTTTCCATGACATACTGAATGACTAGACATTTCGGTTGTACGAAATTCCTGCAGTCCGCTCTCCTGCTGCTCACAGCAAGCTGCTTCCTGGCTGCCCCTAGACACACAAAATGCTGCTTTGTCTCACATTTCCTCACTTTCTTTATTCAGTCACTCAGTGGCCAGTTCCTTCCCTGGATAGTGGTGTTTCCTGAATCATTCTGTGCAACTGCTCTTTATTCTCCCCAATGCTTTGTAGAGTGCATCCTCATCCCTTCATGCATCAAATACTTGTTTCTAATAAAATCACTGCATCTCCCTTCAAAAGCAAAGGCTTGTGAAGCTCTGGCATTAAGCACAGTACATTGCAGATTTCCACCCCTGTGCTACAGATATTAGACAGAATCACCCAGATATGTTTTGCCCATGTCATCCATATTTTTCTCACAAACCTCACCTATTGAATAGGACACAAGGTGAAATTCCTGGGTCCTCCTCTCCATACGACTTCCCTAACTTGGCATATTGCCTTTGAATAGCAACTTGCTAATTATGATTTCTTATTCAGTTTTCAGTGTACATCTACACCTACTGAAATAGATCTGAATTACTATTTTAATTACTATTGAGAAATAGGATGCCAAAATCACTTCTTGAAATCAAAAAATACAGCATCTACTTCCTGCTGGTTGTGTGTTGTACACATACACATACTTATGTGTGCACATACTGCCACATTAACTTGGAAAGATTTTTTTATAGCTAAGCTGCTCAATACTCATATGTCTATTTTTATAGTACTAACTGTTCATTACTCACAGGTAATGAGGGCTGGTTTTGCACTGTGTCTTAGCCCTTTTTAGGTTGCCCAGAGTCAATCATATGCTGCACAACAGCACAAAGGTTTTCCAAGGACATTTGAAATGTAGTGTTTGGAACAACTCCATTCTGCTCCACTTTTTATTTTCCCTCCTCAGTTCAGGCTGGGGTGAGTAGTAGAAGAGGCACCTGCTGCAGTCCTGCTACCTGTGTGCAGACTCGATCCTGACAGCTATCACAGGTTGTATCAATGTCAGTTCTGAAAAAGAGGGATTTGTCCATATGACCTACAGCTTCACTGGCAATCAACTTCTGTTCTCCTTGGTAGGATTCCTTTGGCCTGACTACATCAGACTTGCATCTGAAAGTTGGACATTGCTGGGATGACATCATGCAAAAGGCACACCTGTGTCAGAGACAGCAGAAATCCACATTCTGAACTCTTAACCTCGTAACTTTTCATCCCTCCCTCCTCCACTCACATTAATGGGGAAAAAAATTAAAATAATTTAAGAGATGCATAACTGTGTTTTCCCCATGAGGAATATGGATCTTCTTGGGTTCTTGAAAATCGACCAAAAACAGAAGTGGGAAAAAGAAGAAAAGTAAAAAGAAAAAAATCAGAAGTGTTAAATGAACCAAAAAGTGAAATTCTTTGATTCTTCAAGAATTTCTTGTTCCTTTTTAAATCTCAAGATACTTTTTCATTTTTCTGCAATAAAAATACCATCCATTCTTAAGGAAAATTTTCCTTTCTCATTGGTTAAATGTTTTAGATTAACCTTTCAATGTTTTCAGTCTTGTTCACATCAGGCCACCCTGTCTGTTGCCAAAATCAGAAGGACGACAAGCTTGGGAGAGAGGAAGGGCTCGAGCTTTGCAATTTGACTTAGTCATTTGAGAAAAGAGATATGAAATTGCACTCTAAGACACCTGTTTTATAGCAAATTGCCAAGGAACCATCCTCCCAGAGGGAATGTAACTTGGATGACTGATTTGCATTAGATGTATTACTCTGAAATGAATAAAATTTAAGGGAATGTGTCCAATTCTTAATGAATGATTTCAAGCAGCTACAAAGAACCAAGAATACACGATGGAAATACACTTTGCCTTCCAAGGGAACAGCACTTCCAAACTGATGTGGGGAAGAAATAGAATTGGTTTATTCCTTTAGAACAGCACTCATAGGGTTTTACAATTGCAGCTTAAAAGGAGGTATGTGCAAATTCACATGTGCAGGTGTGACAGGCATAGTCACAAGGGAAGGTGAAGGAAGATATGAAGCCTTGGATCTGTGGATCCAGAGACAAAAGCAGAAGGGATGGGATCCCTCAAAAGGGGAAGCCTGAAGCTTCACTCTCTGCTGATGACAGTAAAATGCTGAGTGACCATTTTTCTCATGGCATGTTTTTGTATGGAAATGCCTGTTCCATTACTTAATAGGAAATAGTATTATCTTCCAAATAATCACGTGGAAAATATTACATCATTTTGTTAGGGTTGAAACTTGTCATCTTCACTCTGTAATCTGCTCTGAGTTTAGAGTTTTTAACAATAATACAATAAAATGATGTAATATCTAGCTAAAGGAAAATAAAGTTCCCAAAACAGCCTCTTTGCCATACTGAATGACTAATTTTGATAAAGTCAAAGCATGAATTTGGAACAATTTGTTTTGTGAAAAATGTTAAGATTTTGAGTCTTCATCATGATTAGAAATGAAAAATGATTTCTAAAATCAGTTTTCCATGAAAGAGATTATCTAGTTTTTAACAAACTCCCATGCTAAGATGCAAAAAAAAAAAAAAAAAATCTGCAAGTTGCCCAGAGCAACCAGCAAAATTAGGTGAGAGAGAAATGAGATACCTAATTGCTAGACATCTATCCTTCAGGAGAGGCCCAGCTGCCAGCTTCAGAATGCCTCTGTGTTTTGTAGCCTGTGGCAGGAGTTCTGTCTCCCCACCCTTCAACTTCCACGTAACAGCACTGCAACTTTTCACAGAAAAAGAGGAATTGTGTGCCAGCAAGAAAATGAAAGAAATACAATTTTCAGATCCAGGTCTTGATTAAATTATTACAATGAATATGAAATTGATCCTGTAGAATTAAATTTAGTAAAAATAAAATTATTTTCAATTACTTGATTTCACACAACATAAGTTGAGAGGACAAAAGTGACTTTAATCTGTCCTTGAGCTCCATTGATCTTCGAGGTTACTTAATGTCCCTTTCCATCCTTGTTTTACTAGTAAGAGCCTTAGGAATGCTCAAAATGTATGCATTGATTTAAGAATCCCTCAGGGGCTGCTTTGCTCACAGAGGTATCCAAGCACCAAGGCACATTTCCTGCACTTCTTTTTCCTTGATCTACTTTTGACACAAGGATGACTGTCAACAGCTCTTCATCATCTGAGTATTCCACTTTGAGTACTTAACCCTTGCACAGCAGTGCAGGACAGCTACAAGGATGCCCATATATCACTAAAAGCAGATTTTTTTATACATTCCTTTGTCTGGTAACTCTTTCCAGATGGGAACAGAGGCTGTCAAGGTACAGTGTTGTCATGTAGATACTACTCAAGAGAAGGATCCCCATTTCCCATTCTGCTATTAATGCACTGAGCCACTGTGTGCAATAATACAGATGATGGGATCAGCCTCTTGGCTGGGGAAGCGCTTTTAGCAAAACAAAGGAAAAGTGTGATGCAAAGACTTGGTTATTGTCACCTTATCAGCTCTCCTGGTTTTCTTGGACAAGGAAGAACGAGCACAGCCAACACTAATTTCCTTCTCCAGGTCTTTTGGTCAATAAAACCTACAAGTTTTCCCCCAACACTCAACTTCTGATGAAACTGTTTGGAGATTATTGAAGGATCAGAAATGAATTTGTGCATAGCAGATAATTCCATCCACTTTGCATCAGAAAAAATGTTGTCTCCTAGTTCCACTAAAACTTACTAAAATCCACTCACTGGTGAAAAGCACATGGCTACCAGTGAATTCTGCAACTCTGAGAGGGTACTGGTAACAGAAGAAAAATGCCTAAAAGCCTGCAAGCTCCTGGCTGATTCCCATGTTAATACTCAAAGCCCCATGCAGAAACTGCCAAGCACTTCTCAGTTGTTTTACCTTGAAGAAGTCATGCACAGTTGTGCAGTCTGCCTTCACAAATGTAATATTCATATGCACAAATTCATTTGGACACGTCTGCCCAGCAGTGAAAAAAGAAGAATAATTCACCACAACTGTTTTTAACAATGAGAATACACTGAGATGTTAAATTAAATACAGGATATATATATTAACAAACTCAACATATACAGTTGTTTCCAAAATGTGGCAGTAACAAATGTAGCCCATTTGGGGAAGCATCAAGTGACATGTTTTAAGATGAAAAAGGTTATGTTTAAGAAAAAAAAAGTCATACTAATACACAATGCCATTTCTAAATACTAAGTACACATTTCATTTGACCATACCAATATTTAAGAATTTTGTTTGGTACTTTCCTGTAATTGGGCATACTGTATGTTCTCTTCTAAATTACAAAATCCTCGTTATGGAATCAGTAGTAATCATAACATTTAACTTTCTCTATCTCCTGTTCTTTCATCATCCTTAATAATGATTGACTGCTTTATTAAAAACATCAGGTTATCATTGCCTTTACCTATTATTTTTAAAGTGTCTCTCCTCTCAGCTCCTTTTAATGAGAAACAAAGAGGGAAGAAGAAGAAAGAGTTGTACCATCCCTACAGAAAGACCAGATTGAAAGAGCCTGCTAATTAGTTGCTTCTACTCATCATTAGTTAATCACTCCAGAGACTACCCCAGAGACAATGTTCATCTCAATCCAAGGAGGAGCAAGGGATTAGGAAAGATCTAAATAAATCCAGCAAAAATATAACTCACAGGCATTGCAATTCATCATTAAATAAATTAATCAAAACCAACCCCTCCCACCCCAGAAGCAACCTTAAAACAAAGAAGAAGCCAACAACCCACTCACCCATATACAACTTCAGCCAAGTGGTTAATAAAAGGACAGGAGATGCAGAGGTACCAGATCTTTGATTTTTTCCCTAGGAGACTGTGGAAAATGCTGTTAAACTATCAATACTATAAGGACACTTACATGGTTACACGTAATGTTGTGCTGGTACATGAAGAACTTCTGTAAAGAAGGCATAAATTCTTGCAACAGGAAAAGCTCCCAGTTACAATCCTCCTGACAGTACTGAAATATAGTCTGGTATCAGAAGCACAATGTGTGATTTAAAGTACTAATGTGATTATGAAAGTGTAAGAATGAGGCTCAAAACTCTTATTATAACATAACACAAATTCTCTTGATAAAAAAAACATCCACAGGAGGAGTCAGCAGTAGGTATAGACCATGGAGTGTAGAATGAGGGACATGCTGGAACCATGACATTATTGGTTGCCCTCAGTCTGATTCTAATAGAGATCTGTTTAGAAATGGTACCAATTATTACCGAGCTAGTCCTAATAATTTTTTTGCTGCAGCATAGTTTCATTTAAAGAGCAAAACACTGTAAACTGCATTTTGATTACTATAGTTATGTCTATGGTCTCATTTTGGTTAACTAATTTGAACAAGAATTTCAAACCTACTAAGGTTAGTTGAACAAATAACCACTTTTTTGACATGATAGTTATTGGAATGCATCATTCATTACTTACCAATTCAGATTCACAAAAGAAAGGAGAATGCAGTTGTTACTGCCTACACTTGATGTCTTTACCCCTGAAGAAAAATGAACTGGAAGGTAGTTAAAGTATTAACATGCTGGAGAACCAGAACAGCAAGACTTCACTAAGAATGCCACTCAGTTCCCCAGTTAGCTGAAGAGAATATCAGAATTCTCAAGACACAGTCAATAGCAAACCTTAATGGGTACCAACTGCTCAATTCGGATTAAAAGCTGAAGTCCAGAATTTTTAAGAGATCGTTCAACACCATAAAGCCAAAATAAACTCAAGGACCAACAGATTTATTTTTCTTGTAGCATCTAGAATGCCAAACACATTGTGATAGTTGGTGATCCAGAGTGTGAATCAGTAGCTGCCAACAAAAACACTTGTCAGCCCCAGAAATTACCCCCGGCTGAGTTGGAAGGGGTCAGGGGACAAGAAACTGTGTGAAACCAAAGTTCAAATAAGTTATTGGTGCAAATGGAGAATGAGACAGACTCTCACACTGCTTTGCCAGGTCACTTTCCTGACTTTCCTGTATTGGACAAAGTACCAGTGTGTTATGAGTGAGAAGTTTTATTTGCATTGTTTGAAAACAAAGCAAAACAGCAATAGTCAGTAGGATTGTCATCAGTTGTTAGTCAACTCTTTCATCTAAAAGCTTCCTACCTAGCACCAGGATAAAAATTGGCCTTTCATCAGCTCTTTCATGATATTTCTCCTTTATCTCAGCTAGATTCATTGGCAAGCCTCCTACTCTTTCCCACAACAGTGTCAATGAGAATTTGGACAAAATACCTGACTTCAAAATATTTCATCAAGGTACAGCTGCAATGTTAACCGTTTTCTGTCAACATGAACAAGCATACCAGAAAGGTAACAAATAAAGAATATAAGGCATTAAAGTTCAGGGAAGATGTGGGTAACAAGAAACTTGTTATCCAAACACATGTGTTTCGATAACCAGGAGAGGAATGTGAAAAGCAACCAGTGTTACTGTTTTATTTACTTTTTCCCTCTTTCCTATTTGGTCACCCCTGTGTTAAAATCACTCTGGGCCCCGTGACTTCAAAGGATAATATCTTGTACACAAGGAAAGATACCTTCACCATTTGACATGTAATTTAATATTATGATAATGTTTTCTTTTAATGAAAGAGCAGAGATTGTTTATTTGAAAGTTGGCTGCTGGCCACCTCTTTTTAAGCTATATGAGACTGTGGTTTCTTAGAGCTGTATGAAATGTCTGTTATGAAATTCAGGATGGGAAGAGAAACCCTTAAGAACTGAAGAACTGCTCCCATTCTCAGCTCTTTCATTGATTATTAACAGTCTAGGCATAGGCAGAAGCTCTCACCAGTAATACATTTCACAGAGATAACATAGACAATTAGAATCAGACTCTATCTAATGTAGAGGAAGGCAAATTCCCACCTCACACCTCACATTCTCAGATAAGTAACAATGAAGAAATAGCACTGTAAATAAAGTTGCATGGAGAGAAGAATAAACTCATATGAGAAAAGAGGCATACACAACTGAAGTGTGCTCAAATATAAAAAAAAATTTGGTTTTTTAGGGGGTTTTTTTGGGTGGTTTTTTTTTTTGGTGAGTGGGTTTTTTGGTGTTTGTCTGGGGTTTTGAGGTCTAATTGTGGGTTTTGCTGTTATTGTTGTGTTTGTTTGGGGTTGTTTCGCTTTTAAGAACCTGGAGAAGTGAGCCTCAGGTAATGCCCATTGTTTTAAGAATACATCACTGGAGTCCCAAAGTGAATGGTCTCCAGCTGTCACAAGCTGTACCATCAATTCCTGTTTTGCCAAGAAGATATGGTACTTGTTGGAAATTACAGAATATAACAGCAGAGTTAATGGTAAATGCTGTAGCTGCTAGATCTTGGAGAACTATGTAAAGGAGTACAAGACCTCTGCCTTTTTAGAACAGCAGCACCTGCATTTTGCTACCAATACTGACTTCCTCAGAATTATTTTTTTCCGAAGCCCCACCCACCACTCTTTATTAAATCCACTGATGAGAGAAAAATACACCACACTCTAATTGTGGTGGGCTTCCACACAAGAAGGCAGAATCTGAGTCTGTATTGCTACTTGCAGTTCATACATTACTATAGCCTTTACCTGGAGGTATCACTGAGCACCCATGTAAATACATGTGTGTGTGTGTGTGTCTGCATATACCAGTGACTGAGATCCTCTCACTCTTGCTTTTTGCCAAAGAGAAAGTAATGAAAACATGTAGTCAGGCAGAGGTTAATTTTATCCATGTGATCAATCTCCTCTGACCTGTCTTGATGGTTTTTGCATTCAACACATAAACCAAGACTGAATAAAGGTTCTTCTGCCCCTACTGCATCTGCCATTTCCTGTTATATGGCTATTTGACACTGGGAAGGAGAGGCAGATCAGTGAACATCCAATTGAACTTGCAGCTCATAGGATGGGGATCAGCAAAAAAGGCACATCTTTTTCATTGTATTAGGCCATTAGCAGAGACATTCATGGAAAATATTGTTATTAGTATTAGATCCTAAGCCTGCTCTTTCTTTAGAAATCAGTCTAATAACTGAGTTACAGAAGAGCAAAGAAGGATGACCCTAATTTCTCTATTATCTTAAAAATCAAGGCAGCAGGCATGCTGCACAGTTAGTACTTTGTTTCCTTGCTGGTAGGACTGGTATATAGAATAATTTGCATGGAAAGTTTCAAAACAGCATTTTAGAAATCAAGAAAAGTAATCTCCGTTCAGCATATTCCATTAAACAGGAAGAATCTTAGCTTGTGGGATACTCTTACTTAAGCTTCCCAAAATTGATTTCAGATGTCTAGAAAAGTCAAGCTAGTGAAAAGAACTCACACTATTACTGTTACTTTTTGTTACTCCCACAATCAGAGCACATGTCCTGTTACCCATTTTGACATTCCTGTGATACTACTGCAGTCTTTGCGACACAATTCAAACCAAATCACCATTTAATGAAGCATCTTTTTCAGGTGGAATTCTGCAATTGGCACATGAAAATGAAATCAGATTTAATCCTTGGCTCTGACACTTGGCCTGGGTGAGAAAACCCATCAGGCAGCTCTGCTCCATTGCCTCAGATTTGAGAGTTTAGTGTCTCAGCCAGCTCTTGCCTTTTTTTTTTTTTT
>VZDJ01007753.1:15128356-15154934 GCA_008694505.1 Cyanoderma ruficeps
TTTTTTTTTTTCCTTGCATTTCCAGCACTCCTGGCATAGGTTGAATGTTTTGTAGTCCTTTCTCATCTAAATCCTCATGACAGGGCTGTCTGGATCTGTGGCACTTTGTACTCAGTACCTCAAGGCATTCAATGGGTCCTGTAGTCCTCTGTTTTTTTCTGCAGCAGGCTTAGCTGCTCAAGTAAATCTGCTGTCAGTAAGTCACACACTTGAGGACTCCTTGCCTTGGCAGGCTACACCACCATTTCATAAGTCCATGTAGTCTGGCATGAACACCAAACCAGGCAGAGCCATGAAGAAATCAGGTTGTAAGGCTGCTTCAGCATTAGTGACACAGCAACACTTTACAATGTTCTGCATATTCTCCAGCAACAGACAGTCAAAGCGCCCTCCTAGACACATAACATATTCCCACTTCTTGCAGAACCAACCCATATCTGTAGGAGCCTTTCACCTCTCTGCTGAAATCCAGTCTCAATTCCCACCCACAGACGACATTTTTGTAGCTTTCTCTCTGTTCTGGCTCCTTTGCACACTGCATTCATTCACAACCATCTCCGGATTAATTGACTTTCACTGAAGAAGCCTGTTAAATTATAAAAGCTTTTGACCTCCAACCAGGTCTCCAAATAAGTGAATTTGATGATTCATTTTGAGCATCATTATGATATTTCAGTGGAACTAAATGCTGGGATTTTAGATGCTATTTTCTTTAGCCAATTACAGTTCTGTTAACTCAGTTCACAGTACAGTTAAGATTGGGGTTTATGCATATGAACTGATGTATTTAAGAGATTTACTGAAATGAGTGACTGACAGTTTGTGGATAATTACCTGCTATTAGTTAATTTTGGACTTTATAATGAGCAAACTGCAACTTACAGGGTATTACTTCCCTGCTGCTTGAAATATTGTGCAATATGTGGGAACAAAGGATTTAATTTAAAGAGAGCCATATCTTTCAAACACCAGAACTAAATTACATTTTTTCCCTGAAGGCTTCTGGGTTTTAAAGAACAAATAATACACAAAACATAGATCTATGCACTCTGCAGAGATTTTCTCTCTAAAAATTAGTAAGGAAATATTAAGAACAAACCAAGATATTACTAGGCCAAAACTAGTTTAAATTCTCTAAATTAAAATCTAACTACAGTCATGTCACAAAGAATACAGATCAATAAGTCAAATAGGTTAATGGTGGTGTCTTAGATAATAAAATTCTGAAATCGCCAAATGAATGCATCAGCTAATCAAATCAAATCACAAAGTTAACACACACGGAATTGCTTTTCATCAATCCTCTACCAGGAGATTGAAAGTGATGGCTGTTTTCCTTTGATCTGAAGCTGCACCTTGGTTCTGTTCTAGCACAGTGGTCATGGTGCAGCTGCTGTGGAACACAACATTCCAGGATGAATTTAAACTTGTAAAGAAGTTTTAAAAGAGAGCAGCAAGCTTGTTTCTCGTATCACATTGCTGTTACACAGACTCATACTCCCCTAGCCTTACTTCTGATGCTGTATACAAAACCCTGAACATTTAATGAAAGTCATTATTGAACCAGGCCATTTGCTGAATAACAATTCTTCACACCCTCACTGGTTTCCAAAAGTCCTATCCAATTCTCATTTACATGCAGGGAACTCTTAACAGCATTGTTTCCCACCACTTCAACCATACTGATACTCCACATACTTCTGTAGGGTAATGAACAAGGAAGTTTCTATCCTTCAAGGTTAAAGAAAGAGAAAATGAGACTTAGGGTTTGGAGGCCTTTTCTTTGACATCTTGAAAGCTTTGATGCAGATGATTGCAGTTGCTGGTACCAAACAGTGCAGTAGCTTGCGATGAAAACAAAAACTAGAAGTAAAATGAGATTACTTTTCTCACTTCTGGAGAAGTGTCCAAACCATCTGGTCTGTCTAGAGGCTCCCTGTACACACACGGGGCAGAGAACAGTACCTCTAAAAAGCAGTTCATTGCATGTCTGCCAGCTGTGGGTTAGTTGCAGAATTGAATCCTCTCTGGACAGGCTGGGTGGGATGAATGTCAGTGTTTCAGGTCTGAACTCTTTCACTGATACAGCCAAGGATAAATGTCTTAACATCCCAGCCAACAAAAGTGAACTGGAGATATTTTTCTGCTGATACCAGTGGTGAATCATAAGAAAGAGTCCCTCTCCTTAATAAGCATATTTTTTCTCTGAGGAACAAAAATAAATAAAAATTATCAGGACTGGGGTGGACTTCCACTTGCTAAGGGATTTAGGAACCTTGTTATATCAAATCCAGGGACAGCTAAGTGACCTCTGCATCCTAGAAATAGCTAATTCTCTTGAAAGATGCCTGCTCTTGGCTACCTTAGCCAGAGTGTTTAAACAGATCTAAAACAAACCAACCCACAGTACGTTGGCACTTGCCTGCCAAAGCTTGGCCTGTCTCCCCACAGAGAATCCCAATGACACTGTCACAAGAGCCCACAGTGCCTTTCCTCTTTCTTTGGAGTAACAGTTGGACAGGAACTTGAGCAGGAACTTGATTTCAAAGGATCCCAGAATGTTCATAGCTATAACTCACAGCTGCACCATTGCTTTCCATTTCTCATCCAAATTCATACAGCCTACTAGCAGCTCTAATAATAAATAAAAATGCATGTTCACACACCTCTTAACCACCACCCTATCACTGCACCTGAGAAAATAAGAGAAGTAGAGAAAGCCTCATCTGAATTAAAAGAGAATAAATTTTACTCAACTTTTTCAGTGTGTCATTTAATTTATGTAAATTAAAGTTTATCCAGATGCATTTGGATAGGAATTATTCCAGCCCAGTTGCAAAGAAACTGAAGTAACAGCTAATAAAAGGAAACCTTTCCTGTTTCTTTCGAGTAGACTAACACCAACCATGGACTAACACTGCTAGGAATTTAATGTAACTTCCTGAATTGGCTTCATATTTATTAACCTTGATATTTACTTTTAACATCAACAGAACTAACACTGATGAAATTTAGAAGTTTCTGACTTTTTCTCAGTAGTAAGCTGTATGCTGAAAGCTAAGATACGAGATTTCTGAGTGCATGCTATATTATGTTTTCACATAATCATTTGTATACTGTCATTAAATACTCAGCAACTTTATACTGTTATGCACAGTATATTTTTATGCTTGGAAGTTTAGCCAGTGGCATAAAATACTCTCTTAAATGCATATATTAGATCATTTTGGTTTCTTAATGCTGCCATTTTCTCCAGAAATGGGTACTACTGGAAATAGCCTTCTTTCCAAGCCTTCTATTTAAACTTATTCCCATCATTCAGGTACAGATTTATTTCAGGAGGAAGAGGCAGGCCTAAAGGTTGAGAAGGACAGGATGGGGCAGTCCTCACTGCATGATGCCCCTGAAACTAGACATCAGCCTAATCAAACCCAACCTTGAAATTCATGTTGAGCCTTCCATTATGTAATAGCTTGTCTGTTTTCAAGCATGCTTCTTAGACAGCCTGTGATCTCTATTCTCAGCAAGTACTTTTGCAATGTTATGTTTGCTTTCTGAAATGTAGATGCTGTTACAGTATCTGTAACACTGGCTTTGAGCATTTATTGATTTCTACCCATAAACAAACACATATCACTTAATATCTAAAGTTTTCTTTCCTCGGTCTAGTCACAATTCTATTTTCTATTGTCAATGTTAATGAATCTATCCTCATGAAGTCAGCAGTTAATACTCTGTGTTCCATTCAATGTTTTCCATTAATTTCAAAATTACCCCAATTCCACAGGTTTTGTGAAAAAATAATAAAAACCTTACTTAATTTATTCTTTCATCAGGCACATCAAAGGTCTGTTGTGCTACCAGAACTTGTCTTTATATAATTTTGATTATGGCAACCTAAAAATGAATATGCTTAGATGTTAACATGCTCTGTATTGTTGTTTTTTCCAGTTAAGATCTTACTGCTGATTCACCTAATTCCGTGTAAACTATGTGTTTTTGCAATATTCTGCCACGAAGTGTAGCAGATGCTGTCTAACTATTCCCGGTCACTTTCAACCTTTTTTGGTGGCATGTTGCAACACAGAATTCAACATTCATCCTCTTCTCATCCTTCTTCTCAGTCAAGAATTAGCATTCATTTTTGTGTTGCAGTTTGTAGTGATCAGACACTTGGTGTTTTGATGCACCTTAGTGACTGACACAATGGCAATATCTACGTGATCACTTATACAACAGCTGTAAGTGCTATCTGACAGATCTACTAACTTTTTTTCTAAACCCTTCACCCTATTTTTTGCTGATGCAAGCACAAAACTTCCTTGACTGATTTTAAGAAGTCATGGTTGATGCTTTTATTCTTACATGATGGTGATATATATCAGATAACCGCAAGGATATAGATGAGCAATAAAATAACCACAGTACAGAAATAAAGTAAGTGAATACATGTTCTCTAATACAGAGGAGAAAGAGAATCTGAGGTCATTCAACAAGGTTAGAAGTATCAAATTATTAGCAGATATCCAGTGAACCAGCAACTGGTGTGTCTGTCTCCGTAATTAGCTCCTGGGTACACACCTTTCCAGAACCTTCCCTTAGGGAAGCTGCTGTGAGATTATAAACCTGCATAGGAAGGAAAGGTTCTATTAGAGAAGAGATGAATCAGTGACACACTATGCAACATCACTGGTGCCTCAGATCTGGGAGATTTGAATGCACTTGGCTTAGTATTATGTAGCACAGAGCACAAGGGGGAGTAAAGACATGAATATTTACTAAACAGAAATCATAAAATTCTCAATAATCATGCTGAAAAGACAAATTGTTCCATTAACAGAAGATTCTGTATTTATGAGGGGACAAAAAGCCACAGTACATAAATGCCATATAAGAATGTAAGAGCACTACTTCCTCAGGAATAAACAGCTTAAAAATCCAAAGCTTGAACTCAGAAGTTCTTAACAAACTGACTGGTGGTGCTTCTGCCATAACACTCATTTTAGAAAGTCTCAAAATGCTGAAAGTATCTCAGTCTGCAAAGAAAGGGAACATTTGCTTGACATTTAAAAAAGGGTAAAAGGGGAGCCAAATGATATGCCATATCCTGATCACAATCTTGAAGAAAATAATTGTATTTTTGTATTCAAAAATTTTGTATTTGGGCAATATTGTAATATGTTTGACTAATCAACAATAGAAATACAGATAAAAACACAACGTTTCATGAAATAAAATTTTGTTTTAAACCTACCTTAATCCTTGGGGACTATAATGGTATTGTCCACATGAACATTTCCTACAGATTCTAAGCTCTTTGTAGTCTTCCCATCTCTTAAGTTGCAACAAACCCACCAATTTAAAACCACATCTGCAGTTAGTGATTTTAGGGACATACTCCACCAGCTTTCCAAAACATGGCAAAGAAACTACTTCTGAAATCTTTGGGGCTAAACCTATATGAAAACACATTCTTGATTACTTTATGATTTTTCTTTTAGCAGCACTTATTAGTTCACTTACTGGTATTGCATTCTTTATGATCCACTGCATGGTACAAATATTAAAGAACATGATAAGTCTCCAGGGAATAGACCAGGAAGTGTTAAAGTAGCAAGCTCCTGCCTTCCACAGTGTTATTCAGAAGCTTTTCATGTAATAGAAACAAATAGTAAACTGATGTGCTTTGACAGGCACCTTCCAGCTCTGTTCATGGACAGCGGGTTTCAGAAACATACAAACTTTGCATTTTCTGTTTCCTATTTTTTAAAGAGAATTCTTTGCCATTATATTAGAAACAATTTGATCTGATTATTGATATTCATGTACTCTTGTTTACACTCTGTGCCAGACACAGGTTACTAATAGGTGTGCAATTGATTCTAAGGGAATGCTGCTCATGTAACCATACAAACAACTGATTTCCTACTAGTGCCCAACATATTTTCCTCAGTAACTTGCTCCATCCTACTTTTCCCTTACAACACATGTATTTCAACTTTTAGCTTAACTTTCCAGTTAACATATCAGATTTATGCAGCTATATAAGAGCTTGTAATCTTGTGGTTTTCCTTTGTCAGAAAGCACAATATTTCTCAAATTGTATTTTATATGAGACTATGAATACAGGATTTTTTTGCTAAACTTCATCTACCAGTATGCCTACCACCAATACCCTGGCAGCAGCTATGTGGAGTAGCACGGAAGATTCCATCCTCTGTAATTTCTCTGCAATACTGCCAGGAAAATATGGAAGCACTGCCACAAGCCTCCTCTCAGTATCTGCCAAATTCCTTTCCAGAAGGAGAGATTCCAATTGCTCCATGCCAAAATTCAGTTTTTGTAGGCATAAGTTTTTAAAAGGTAGGATGCACAAGAATACTGGTAAGAGATTAAACTGTCTTACCATAAACTGTCCGGCAAATATATAAGAGTGGGATTTATAATGTCAAGCACCTAGTACTTGGGTGTTAACTCTAAGCTAGTTCACAGAGAAGACTAGCCTAAACTACTCACTTCTGAATGGCTCAAGTTGGCCCAAAGGACCTCTATTGTCACACCATGCAGTGAATCGGTTTGTCACGCATTGACTGCATACCTCTTCACTTGTGTTAAGGACCTCTGACATGGCAGTAAAAGACTGATGTCTGAAACAGCCCTTCAGTGGCTAAACTAGATTGCTGGAAAGTACAAGACTAGAAACTGTATCTTCTTGCATCCTTCATGATCAAGACCCCAGAACCCAGACTAAATTCCTCAGAATAAATTCCCCAACACTCATAGTTACCTGGAATTTTTTCCATTAGTGCCCAGACTACCATCTGTAAGAAGAGGGCAGAGGAACTTTTAATCCTGCTCATCCTTTGATGTCTCCTGTAAATTCTTCAGGATCACATCCTATTCTTTTACTCCTTGCCTTCTCCTCCCCCACAAAAAGGAGTCAGGACATTGAAAATGGAGAGGATGTTTATATTATGCTGTGAAGAACTTTGGCATCAACTAGTAACTTTGAAGAATAATCCTGAAGATAAAAGATATAGATGAAGGACCGGACCCTGTCCAGCAGTCACATGGCATAAAAAGAATGGTTTACAAGGAAATGGATCTCTAGGGAGTAATTTGAAGTTAAAAAAAGATTTCTACATGCAACCCAGGGAAATGCAGAGTTTTATCAGCACTGGCACAGTCCCCAGCAAAGGCATTAGCAAATGTGGAAGAAAAAGAGCTCACATAATGTCCAGTCAACTGTGACTAGGCTAACTGCAGTGAAGAGTGTTTCCACTTAATCTGCACTGACCCCTAACCACCCGATGCCTAGGACATCCCTGCTTATTGAATGGAGATAAATGGACAGAAATCATGCCAAGGAGGAGACAAACCAGTATTATGAAACCTAATCATGACATAAAATTAACAAAGAGACATAAAGAAGCAAATGTTAAGCACGTGTGCATAAGCTGAAAATCAGAAGAGAGTCAGAATAAAGACTCAATCCATCAGATGTCTACTGATTTCTGAAGGAACACTCCAAGGCATGCTATGACTAAACCAAAATAAGTGAATCAAGAAGGATGTAAAGATACGATGAAAGAAGAGCAAGAGGAACTGATTGAAGTTTAATAAGAATTACTAATTTTCTGATTTTATTTGTACATAAAAGCATGTATTTAATTAGAGGTGCAAATGAAACAATGCAAGACATGCAAACAATATACCTGTCAAACAAGAGGACGACAGTTCACAATTTTTTAAATCCCAACCCAGCACTTTGTAAAGTAAGAATGGATATTTTTTACTTTTAATGACAGAAATTTTTTTTGCACCATGGCCTGCTACTTCAGCCAGTCTCCAGAAGTGGATATGTTTACATGAATTATAATTAAGAAATTGGAGGAATATTTTGCACAGCCTAGCACAACTAATGAAAAAAGCACCATGGATAAATTACAGACCATGTCAAATTAATCTTTAGTGCCATAGATTTAACTACAAGGGAGAACTAGAAAAAGAGACTTGAAAGGCAACAAATAACTAAAAACACCACAAAGCAATGACCATAAGGCGAAAAGAGATATGAGGAGGAGGATGAACTACTAGTTGGCAGTTTTATATCATCACAATATACACTTTCAGAAGTAGAGAGCAGAAAGCAGCGCACCCAAAGTACTTAGACAGCTCCACATGGTCATAGTGTGCTACAGCCTAGAGGGACAAATGATGAACTGAGCAGAGTGCAAAAAAGGGAAGTGCCAGGATACATAAGCTGCCTGAGGCCACCTGCTGTGGCCTTGGACACAAATGCACTGAATGCGGAGGAGCAGATCCGTGCACAGCTACCAAAATCAGTGGCAAAAGGCAGAAACTACAGGAACACCAAGTTACAGATAACCTCAGACTCAGCAGTGCAGGCAAAACTGAAGACAGTGACAGTGCTGGGACAGGTAGACACCAGTTCCAGTCCAAGGACGTCAAAAATTAAGAAGGCAAAGGAAAGGTCTTAGACAGAAGGAAGAATATATCAAGGAAGGACATCAGAGACCAAGAGGGCCCTCCTCAACAGCAGCAGGACAAAAAATACGAAAATGGGTTAGTCCTTTGTCAATGAGAGGCCTGACAGGCCACAATGGCATGGCTAGAAAGCCACTTTTTAAGGTGTAGTATATATGAGGTTGATGAAACTTCTGTTGGAAAGAAAAACTATGAACTAGCAGGGACCTTGATAAAAAAAAGGCAAGACTTGGAGTAGTCATCAGGAAATCAATCTGTGCAGACAGGGCTGGGATGCTAACGTGAATCTCAGTATCAGTATAAACAGTCTTCTTATAGTGAGACAGTTTCATAAGCATGGAGTCCTGATGGTATGAAACATTAAAAGGAGTGATGGTTTCACTGTCCACTGCTTCAGAGTAGCATGAGAGCCAAGCCTTCTGAGGAAGGTGAGTCTGGGCAGTCTTCTAAGATCCGTACAGTTCTCTTACAGAAAATATTAGGACTAAGCTCATTTCACACAATGCAAAGTATTTACCATCTGAAAGATGACTCTCCAGTATGAATACTTTCACTCATAGACAGTACAATGAAAGAGGTGCAGAACATTTTTCAAACTGCTATTGCAATTACTGTTGCGAGCAATGGACTTTGTGTAACAGAATCCAAGTGGGTGGGAGAGTCCTGGAATTTGGAACTTCCGGAAAGAACTAAAAGTCAGGGATGAGTTAAACTACCTTATTGTTTTTTGGCAAACTGTTTCCTTACTTTTAAAGACACTTCTGTCATTTGTGCCAAGACCTGAACTTTAATTTTTAATCCAGAAAAATCACCCTTGTGTTGAAAAAATAAAACAGCTTTTGCTCATGGCCTAAAACAACATAACCAAGATGCGTGAATTGTACCACTCTGTTTTTGGTAGGAAACTGATTTTGGAAACAGAAAAGCAATCACCTACATTTCAGTTTTATCATTTATTTTCCCCTAATACAGAAATGTAGAAGGCAGTGGGGATGTTAAGTCAGATGTTTCCACTGCTCTCAGAACATATAAAACAGAAGACAGACAGTTGTGTTGGAAAGAACGACTAGGATTGAAAGGATCTTTGCTTATCTTTACATTTCATCTCATTTTATTTTATTTTATTTTTGGCTTCCAAGACAGTAAGGTGTGGTTTAAAGAGCGAAGTGCGGTTTAGAGATGAAATCTTTGGGCTACAATATCACACTTCTGATTAGAAAGCAGCTAAGTGGGGATATTTCCTATAAAGGCTTTTATTTTACTTCTGACACAAAGTCCTTGAATGTGGTGAGCTCCTCCTTTCCCTTAAAGGACCCCTTCAGAATCAGTCCCAAAACAGAAACAGTGAAGTTGGGAACATCTATCCTGCCAAGGAAGAGGGCCGCAGATCCTCAGATTACTGTCTCTCATTACTGCAAGGGTGAGCTTAAGGGTTTGACAGCTTTATGAATTACTCAATAGGCTGGCACAGCCAACAATATTGTGGCTATTCTGATACTTTTAACACCCATGAACTGCTTTGGAAATGTCCTCCAGTTCTTACATTCCGGTGGCTTTATGGAAGGGAATGAGTAGTAGAAAATCCAAATGGCTGATAGGCCATAGACCATGCCAGCACCAATCTGATCTGTTTTAAGACAAGGGTGTTTCTGTCATTCATTCCTTTCAGAGATGTTTCAGTCTATCTCAAGCTTCATGATGGAGATGAGAATGTCACAAAAAAATCCCACTACTTCAGTGAGAAATCAGTGCAAGAATATCAAAACAAGAGAAACCAGACTGGGTGTCTGCAAAGAAACAAAGGTTCTTGGAAAAATTTCTGACTTCCTTTCAGACCATGGGTAATTTGATTAAACACTAATGAAAAAAGTCATGCCTGAAAGAAAATGATTGGGGACAGTCCTGAGCTATTTAATTTACAGGCAGTAGGGAAAGATAATTGGATGCATTTCTGGATATATCTGGAAAGTGTTTATTTGCATGAGAAACAAGCACATAAAAAACACTGCATACAAACAGAACACATAAATATTGAATCCTCTGGATATCTCATATCAAGCTCTTAGGTTTGTGCAAGAGGAAAAAAAACCCCATCTTCTATTAGAGTGAACCTGTGAAACATTGTGGCTGCTGGTGGCCAGACCTCTTTCACCACCACTTACCTTGTGATGCACTAAATTCTTTTGGAATCATGAGAAGAGCACTCAGTCTCTGGAGGTGATAAGAGAGGAAATTGTAGGAGATCATCAGCTCCTTTCAGCTTTAGACAGGCTTTTATCAGAGAATTATAAAAGATATTACATATTCCAGTAGAGTTTCCCTAAGGATCAATGTCTGACTACTGCTGGTGTGGGGCTACAGTTTCTTCACCGACAAAGGGTTACTCCAGGCCTGTCCACACAAGGGAGAAAAAAGAGATTTCTATCCTTCAGTCCTCAAATGAACAACGTAAGAACAGCAGAGAGCCTTTATTTCTCGTTCTTTGCTCCCCGGACGCCAGCCAGTACAACGAAGAAAGCAAACAACATGAGGTCAAGAGTTTGTGCAGTTTTCTTCTCTGTTCATCCTCATTAAAAGCCTGAATCACAAGTCCTAAAACTAATCTGCCCCCAGTGCAGTATATCAACATGGAGTCCTTAATAAAAGACTTAAGCCCTTCACTCAAAGAGGCATGTGATTTATAACAGTTAACACAGACACTGCCTGGAAGGCTCTTTAATTCCACACAATTCCTACATTTCCAGTGCATACTATTCTGATACCCAGAAAGGCACTACCAGACCAAGATGGGTTTCCTGACTTGTCATGTCCACCAAATGCAGCACACCTGTCAGTTTCTGTACATTTAGACCGTGTGTGGACTACTCGTCCAGCACAGATTTTTACCTTTTCAGTTCGAAACAGCCTGAAATTGTAGCTGTAATTGGCAGATTATCATCCACAGGAAAAGACCAAATACATATTTGAGTAGTAGTGGTTTTTTCTATGTATGTTTGTCAAGGGTTTTCATTGCCCGCTTAGTAGTCGACTAGATATCATCCCAACAGAGGAGAGAGTGTTCAACAGAACTTCTTCCAGATCTCTCACAGAATCACACGTCTCAAAACATCCTTTCTGTACCAGCTTCCCCTGAAAAAACCTCAACATCTCTGGGCCAGGAAGTTGCAAATGACACTGTAAATACCAGAAATGTCCCAAGAACTCCCAAGAACACCTGTTGCCACAGCAGCTACTGCTTCTTTGCAAGCAGAGACAAACCTCACTTTATTCACAGTAATGAGAAGGTATGACAGAGCACACCAGCATATGCACCCTGAGGAAACTGCACTGGCAATAGTAGATAGTACATTCTTTTGGACGCATATGTTGAAGCATTTCAGTACAACAAAGACATTGATGTGCTGGAGCATGTCCAGAGAAGGGCAATGGAGCTGGTGAAGGCTCTGGAGCACAAGTCTTAGAAGGAGAGGGTGAGGGAGCTGAGGTTTTTAGCCTGGAGGAGGCTGAGGGGAGACCTTATCTTTGTCTACAACTACCTGAAAAGAGATCCTAGTCAGGAGGGGGTTGGCTTCTTCTGACAGATAACAAGTGACAGGATGAGAAAAGATGTCCTCAAGTTGTGCCAGGGGAAGTTTAGATTGGACATTAGGAAAACTTTCTTCACTGAAAGGGTGGTTAGGCACTGGAACAGGTTGCCCAGGTGAGTGATGAAATTATCATTCCTGAAAGTGCTAAAAAATATGTAGATTTGGCACTTGGGGACATAGTTTAGTGGTGGATTTAGCAGTGCTGGATTAACAGCTGGACTCAAAGGTATTTTCCAATCTAAATAATCCTATGATTCTATTTGCATTGCCTTCTGTTGCAAATAAGTGGTTTGTGCTATTTAAAGAATCAGAATAAAATGTTTTCGCAAAAAGCAAGTTTTCATATGAATTTGTAACTTTAACAGAGTTCAGTGGCAAGTTTCATTTTATTACTTGCCAAATGAGTGAAACAAAACTCATTTGGAAAAAAGGAAAATCAAATCAAAATCAAAGGATATAAACACAAAAGATAAGGATGCAGAAGTGTTTATCAGCACTTAGTCATTAGCTGATTTAACAATTATAAAGTAAACAATTCAATAGGATATACAATAATTGTAACAGTGACTTAATATTAATTTTACATTAACAACATTCATACATAAATAAGTCACACACATGCGCACAGGCAAAGAAATGTATACATCTATATCTATGTGTGTTCCTCCACATAGGAAGTAATTTCATCTTGTGTTAAAAAACCGTGCCACATACTCTGCCATAGCGCCATAACCACATCTGAAAAATCCAAGCTAGAATCTGTTACTGTATCCTCCTATATCTCAATATTTTTGGATGCCTGGGTAGAAGTAGTTTTTGTTGGGACACTGAATATCTACTTCACTGTCTTCTACACTCAGAGCCTTCTCAGAGGAGACCAGCTTTTGAAGCTATTCTCAGGTATGATGGGAAGCCAGCTCTGTTCCCAGGACACTACTAAGGCAGGCCTCATTGGTTCCATTTTGTGAAGGAGCAGGCTGCAGCATGCAGGGCACAGGGAGGCCTGCACCTGGCTTTGAAGACAGTCACGGACACTGCTGTATCTGCACATCAAGATGTTGAGGGCACACAGTGCAGTGCCCAGGCTTGTGTGTCTGAAGAAAGCACAGTTACTGCGCTGGTGAAGGTGGACAAACACCTACCCCTCCTATTATCTCCCCAGAATAGCCTTATATCTCTAGAGTCAAACACCTTTCAGACATCTTCCTCAGAGCCCCAGCTTGAAATTGTTGCCAGCTTCCAAGGTAGGGATCACAGCTATGCCAGCAAGTACTCCAGCAGTGTGTGGAGTCTGCCAGTGCCAGCTGAGAGGCCCAAATGTGCTTCCTAACAGCTGAGCCTCTCAGTGCCAGCTGGACTCCAGAAGAGGAAAGCAGTCAAACAAACACTTGGAGGAGGCTAAGAAGGTGGAGTGCAAAACTGAGCACAAGTTTAAGCAGCGTATTAAACAGTTTGTCAGCCAGGATTTCAAATGTCTTCCCTGCATCATGGCTAGCATCTCCTGCTCCTGTAAGTAACTCCTGGCTCCAAAGCACACATAGCCAGAGTAATGTGTGCTTTATTTTTTGCATATACTTATTCCTTCCTCTTTATGCATCTCGGCTTTGAAAGTAAAAGCATAGAGTCATGAGGTGATCATTTTGCATTCTTCTAAAGCTCATTCCAGGTGCAAATAAGAAAAGGAGATAAAGATGCCAGTGCATCCTTCACTGAGCTCAGCATGCCAGGTACTCCTGGCCACTGTGTGTAAGAGTTACCAAGAGCAAGATAGGCAGCGGGGATGATAAAAGTGCAAGGAATTGGAAATGGCTTTGCACAGCATACAAAATAGCCAGAAAGGTTCCAAAACCCATAAAACAGAATTTGACTTCAGAAAGCTGATAACAGAACACAGCTCTGTCAAAATGATAAGGCAGAGTGACAAAGAGAAACTGGTTAATGTGTTTTAGTAGAATTTGCAAAATGTACTTCCTTCAAATAGCACAAGCATTTGGTTGCACCTAGAAAACAAACACCAGCAATTACAGGCATCTTCTCTCTTCTCTTTCCTCCTAAGATGAAACTATATTCTGAAAATTGTGTCACAAATGACTGAGCTGGCATGAAGAATAGCAATCATATCATCAGAGAAAAAGGAGGGAATTTTACATCTATGCATCAGTGCTGTGCCTTCTCAGGAGCAGATAGGGATACTTTATGGAAGAGTAATACAAATGTACACCCTCAAGGAAAACACTTTTGCACCCTTTACCAATGGAAAAGCCAATGCTGTTAGAAAACTTAATCGATAAGCCAACATTCAATGTGAAAGAGTAATTTTCTGTTTCGAAGCACATTTCCACTGAAATGGAGTTATAGATTCGCCTTAATTATATTTTACTATAAAAAGGAAAAAATTCTGTAATTCTGTGCAGTGGATCTATTTGAAGGAACTAGAACATATATTGTTTTATATCTCACCACATCTGAATAAGGGGGATAAAATAGGTAAATTAGGACAAGGATTATGGCACCAAAGCTAAGGAGTCTTCCTCAAATCATAAGGAAAACTTGTGGCTGGAAACTAGCCCTAGGAAATCTGACTCTCCTTACCATATTGTGAGAAAGGTAGGTAAAGAGAGCTGGAAGACTGCATTGCCTAACATAAATACATGTTAAAAGAAAAAAATAGATCTGGTACATTTACTTTTAGTAGTATGTTAGGTTGATTGAAAGAATGACAAATGTCTCCAGTGCTGCCAGTGCTTATAATTCTACTCTGAATTCAGTTCTCTACAGTGTTTTTCTTAAACATGCAGTTTCTGGAGCCATGTAATGACATGAAAATTACAGCAACAAAAATGTCTTAATAGTTACCCAGGATAGCAAACACAAACTGGAAAGACTCAGAAACCAGATGGCTCATAAATATGTTTAATTTGATGATTTTTAACCCTATCTGTGAAACCTGAGCTTGGAGAACTTAAAAACCAGGAAAACGGTGTTTGCTATACTTTTTCCCTTTGCAAATCTCAGAAATACTATGCAAAGGTACTTTGGCCAGCTTTATTTCTTACCCCTTCATGGTTTTGTGTCACAAAGAATGAAAAGACATGCTGAAGAATATTCTTGTATGCAGCTGATGTTTCTTTAAAAGCTCATGGGAGCACTTCTGTGTGTACTAGAGAGTATGAAACATTCTGTGCATAAAATTTAAGCCAGGGTTCAAAACTTTTTTTACTGTCTTGCTTTAAGAGTATAAATGTAAACCCCCATTCTCCTCCTTCAGAACAGATTCAGTCCTGCCTATAAATGTTTAAGGGTACCTCCTCTTAACAATACTCTGTACATGGTGCGGGTCAAAGTTGAAAACAGACTATTTTGTCTGAAGGGCTAAATGGGAGACTTGAATACCACACCACATCATGGTGTATCTTTTATCCCTCAGCACCACAGCATCAATGATAGGATCCAGACTATCAGCCCAAATTCGTCCTCTAAAACTGTTACAAGTTCTGTTAACTGTATGCAAAAAACAACACATTCCAAAAATAGAAACTGTCAAAAATAAGAACTAAATGTCAAGCCAAATATTTTTCTTGTTAGTAAAATGGGATTGTAGGTGTTTTCGCAGTAGTACAAATTCATAAGGCAGTTGCCAACTCACTGACACCGAGCTGACAAGGGTGGTGTTGAGCACTTGCTCCCTTGCAGAGATTGGAAAGCAGGCATCCCTAAGCCAGATCAGGGTGTATTCACATAGTCTGAATTCAGGTGTCTAATCCTACAGGCTGGTTTCACAAGATACTTGTTTTGTGACTGCTGGGAGAGATTTAGAAAGAAATCCCAGCAGATTAAGAGTTCCCCAGAACAATTCCTTCTGCCCCAACCAGCCTTCCTTTTGACCCCACTATGAGACTGATTCCCCTTCTTGTCTGTGTGCAGGAATCACCATATCCTCAGCTGTACCTAACACAAGCTGTAAAGGGTCACATCATAACTGAAACATTAAAATGATGTATAAACCAAGAAAGCTAGCTTTTATCCTAGATCATTTCAAAGCATCACTGCAATATGTCTGACACAGCTGAGATGAGACCAGGCTACAACTTGGGGGTTGCCTAGAGAGGTTGAGATGGGCCTGCAAGCTGGAGGCACAAGCTAAACATCACCCAGATGTTGACCTCCACTTTCACTCAGTCTCAAGAGCCCTAAGAAACCAGCAGAAGAATCAGCACTTCCATCTCTGAAATTCTGCATTTACTTGTGTGCTGATTTCGGTTGGGACAGAGTTAATTTTCTTCACAGCAGCTGGTATGGGGCTGTATTTTGAATAGGTGCTGAACAGTGGGTTGATAATATAGAGATGTTTTTGGTTTTTGCTGAGCAGGGCTTACACAGAATGGAGGCCTTTTCTGTTTTCCATACTGCCATGGTGGTGAGGGGATGGGGGTGCATGGGAGGCTGGGAGGAGACTCAGCTGGGACAGGTGATCCCAGCTGACCAAAGGGGTATTCCAGACCATACGGCACCATACGCAGCATATGAAGTGGGAGGAAGCAAAAGTAAGTGTGGGATGTTTGGAATGATGGTGTTTGTCTTCCCGAGTAGCCTTACATGTGATGGGGCCCTACTCTCCTGGAGATGGGTGAACACCTGTCTGCCCATGGGAAGCAGTGCACAAATTCCTTGTTTTGTTTGTGTGCACGGCTTTTGCTTTCCCTGTCAAGATGTCTATCCCAAACCATGAGTTTTCTCACTTTCACCCTTCTGATTCTCCCCGCACTTCAACTGGTGGGGGAGTGAGTGAATGGCTGCATAGAGTTTTTTTGCTGGGTGGGATTAAATGACAACAACTTGATATAAGTTACCTCTCACCTTTCTCAGCGGAAGAATATCAATAACAGTATTAATTGGGATGTCACTTCTTATCAATCCTTCTTTTTGCAGCCACAAAGCAATTCCTACTAGTAATAAAATAACTTCTCCAGTTTACTGTACACGCATCTTAGTACAAAAGTGATTGTAATTTCTTCCGGAACTTAATTGAAAAATAACTATTGGCTAGATTTACCAAAGCTGATAACCTGTGCACTCACATGCAGCACAAATCCCTGAAAAACGGTAATCTCTATATAAAATAGGTCATTAAAATATTATCACACAAAATCACAAGCAACCCCTGAGTAGTGTACAGTTTTGGATAACTGCATCCACTGAGGGAAAACAATGTGTTTAAAGCAAAGGGGTTTTCCACATATTTTTCCTTCTATTAATTTTCACACACACACACATATATATATATGTAGGAAAGCACACAAGAGAGGAAAAAAATTGTGTGGGGATCAAAATATGAAGGTAAGAAATAAAAAAACGTATGCCTGTCCAAAATTTAGCAAATGAAAAAAGGATTTTGGAAGGGAAGCTAAATGCTTGTGTCTCATCAGAATAATCCAGCCCAGCCCTAAATGAGGTGAAAAGAGCTAGATCTGCATACATCTCCCAGTTTTCTACCCCTCCGAAGAGCTGGAACACAAGCCCTTTTATCACAGCTAAAAAAAACCCAGCTTGGTTTACTCACCTTGTTTTTCTTAAAATTAATTCACAAGTTTATTTTTTGCAAATTTTACTGACTTTTCTCTCTAGGACTGCAACAGACTGACAAACACAATGTCAAACTCTGGGAAAGTTTTAACTCTTCTAAGAACCTGACAGACCTTAAAGGAGGCCAGGAGGCATATGGGACTTCAAGAAAGTTGAAAAAAATAGTGATAGCGATGACTGTGCTATCAGGGCTTAAAAGATTCTTAAAGTCCAGTGTCTCACTAAGCTCTAGGCTGAACTGTTTGCCTTCATGGGGTTAAAGAAAGCTTCCTTCAGAGGTTTTAAATACTATTTGGGTTCCTGCGGTGACTATAAACACAGAAAATGCTCCTGTTGTGAACTACATACTTTAAAAGTGTTACTCATGTAAAGAGATCTGAACTCCAGCACAGTACACATCAAAATGCCACAGAGAAAACTCTAAAAACATGTTAAAAACTATGGAAATTTGAAGCAGTCATGCTTTTCTCTATTTGCTGAAGTTGAAGTAATAAATAAGTCTTTAATCACTCAGAGCTCGGTAGGAAAAAATATAAACAGCAAATACTTGGAAAATTTAAACTGCAGTTAAATATAACAACAGAAACAGAAAAGTTAAAAAAAAATCAAGACATCCAAGGTATTATAAGTGTCTAAGCATAATCATCCATGCTCCTTACATTGTTTGAAATATTAGTCAAGGTACATGGGTCTGCAAAACCACCAAATGAATTATCCAGTGAAGAAAAAACATTTTTCGGTTCTGTTCTAGAGTGAATTCAGCTTTGCCTGAGGTTGCCTGAGTTCAGGCTGACAGCTGCTAACCCTTCTTTTGGTAATCCAAAACCACACTGGCTGGGCTCCTCATCTCCATTGGAACAGAATTTCTCCATCCTGCTTCACCACCCAGTCCTGGCCACCTCCTATCCTCTCTGTCTATCCCTACAATTTCCTCCTGCCTCTCTCAGGCCAGGAAAGCAGAGCAGATATTGTAAGGCAGAGCTGCAAGGGAAAGTGCACGAGCAGAGTTCACCCTCAGCATATAGAAAAAGGTCTTGGTCACAGCTGCAGGGCCACTCAAAACGGCCCTGCATCACTGCAGGGAAGCTGGTGCTCCCAACAGGACCTCTGATGTGAGAATTGTGATTCCAGCAGGCTGTGACTCTGAACAAGTAATCTGTCTGGTTCCATCCTCATTGAAGTTCCAATGTGATGGTCAGTTCTGCATCAAGGCAGGAAAAACCCTGCAGTTTGGGTTTCTACTGGCTCTTGAATAGCACAAAAATTCTTCACCAGAACAATGTAGGAATAGATACTCCTCACCTCCTGTACTTAATTCTGTGCTACAGAACACCATCATGTCCTTCCATGTCACTTACTACTGTCACTCTCAGTTACTTTATCACTCCTATATTTTAATATATAAATATGTATCACCACAAACACAGACACAGAGGAGAGGTGTGGATGCTCTAACTCCGGAAAGTTTAGCTGCTTATGCCCTCAAACACATGCTGTGCTACAAACTGGGAAAAAAAAACCTAACTGAGCAACTGAAATACATGAATAAATGCATCATTCTTGGCTGATTAGCCAAAGCTTATGGGATTTCAGATACCAATTAGCCGAAAATCTGTGATGTCTTATTAAAAGACATGGTTCTCCCATTAGACAGGGCAAAAGTTCATCTGAATTGCAAGGATAAATCCGTGCTTTTTGAAAAGACTTCAGCATTTAATTCTATAATTCTGTATTATAATTTTATATTTCGCTCTCATACTTGACTAACTCTGATGAGGCTGCTGTACAATAGGTTTTTAAACGCAATCGGTGCCGATGTGAGGGACATCTATTCCTTCACAGAGAATAGAATAGTTCAGTTGGAAGGGATCTACAACAGTCATATAGTCAAAATGCCTAAAATAAATATAAAACCAGCTGGAAATTTTAGGATTTAAATCTTAGTAAAAGACCTTTTCACCAACAAGTGGAGAATTGTGTAAAGTTTCAGGTTTTTACAGCCAGTTTTGTGTTAAGGCGAACATATAGAAAATCAACCTGAAATTCTCCTAAAAGAATAACACTTGGCCTGTGACTGAACATCTCATTGATGTTCATGAAATTCTGAGCTCTTTATTTACTCAGTACCTATGGCAGAATTGCTTTTTCTAGGTGAGGAACACAGGAATGTCGCCTCTGTTTCCTTTTATGTCATTTCCCTCCGTTTCCATTTCTCCTTATGGTCCAGTTGTGCGGGTGTGACACTACTGGGAGAGGCCACAACATGGAGGCACACCACCTCGAGGAAAGCTTTTAAGGAACAGCACACCTGAGGGAAGCAGAGTGCTTCAATGATACCCTGCCCCTTGTCTGGAACCTGTAATCCTTTAAGCACTGCAGAGGTCCAGAGAGGTCCTGACACCACATTTGCTGAATTGCAAAGGTTCTACACCTCGACTTCCCTCTGGTGCATGCAGCACAAAAAGGCAGGAACCTGACATTCCCCAGGCATTCCATCCATAACCTGCTGGTGTTGAACGAGTCACAGTCTGAAACAAAGGCTCTGTGTTCCTCCTGCAACACAGCACACCAATGTGATTTGTCACCATTCTCATAAGGGAGCTGCTCTCCCTACACACTCAGAGCACATGGGTCACTTACAAGTCACCTCTCACCAAACACTATAATTCACCCATTTTCCAAGCTGGTCTGTTATCCTACCTGCCATGAATTTCATCTTTGTGCATGCTGTTAGCAGGTTACATCAAAGCACTGGGTTTGTTACATGCCAGTAGAGGAGAGAAGCAGATGAGCAATTATAATGGAATGGGAGGAAAAGGAATTGTAAGAGGAAGGACTGATGCTGAGAGGCAGGAAAAGACTATAAGCCTGATCCAATTAATTAACATAATTAATGTCATTATTTTCCTCCTCTGATTTAAGGATTCAATACAGGAATCATGCTTACTCGTAGGAGTCTCAGATAAAAGTCTCCAGATACAGAAGGCAAGATGTTGCATGGCTGCAACTGTATTCCCATAGACATCCATCATTTTATGTTAACTATGAACCCTGTGTGCTCCTTCTTCTCCATTTATTTCTGGAAGGAGCTCACCTGCCTCTCCTCTCAGTAGCTGCTTTGTGTTTCTGCTTTTACTAAAGGTTTGCAAAAAGTTTTTTTTTTTGTTTCTTTTATTTCTGAGGAATTTGATCCAATATAAAGCTACAAACAGTACCAGTCACTGTCTGCATGTACAGTAACGAGCATCAGCCTAAGGACAACCACCTGCATGCACAAATCCAAGTACAAACTGGAATGTGGTATTATAAAATAACTGGGCAGTTTTAATACAGGATTTTCCAAATTACTGGCAAGCCCAAAGAAATTTTAAAAAATCAAAACAAACAAAAAACCTGTCACAGGCCAATCTAAAAATCTTCTGGATCAAAAGTTTTATAAAATTGTAAAGACCAACACATTTTAGAGATTGCTAGACTATAACAGTTCATGTCAAAACTAAACATTTGATATTTATGATCATATTTTATGCTTTTAAAATAAAGATTTCTGAATAAAGATTTCTGAATGCAATCCTGAGCAAAAGTTTGAAATAAAAAAAATACATTTAAAAATGTAGATTTATTTGAATGTCTCAGTATGAACTAACTGGAGCACACAAAAAAACAAATGACCAAATGTAACAGCTCAAAGCCTAAACCACTTTATGAAGCATTTTAGTGTCACACATCAGCAGTTTTCGCTAAAATTCGTTCAAGATTAAAAATCCTCTCCAGTCTTGTCACAGACATCGCAGACGCACTTACACACCAGCACAGCCAGCATGCACTCCTTCACGTATACTAGCAGGCTGCAGACAGGGACCCTCCTGTGGATCCATTTGGGACTCCAGGGAGTAGGAGAGGAATGCTTTTGAAACTCCACTGGAATGAGGCATCCTTTTCTCCAACTTTGATCTCATGGACTATTTAGAAACTGTGTAGCATGGATAGAGAGATGGATTTCTTCTATGGCTGCTCGTAAGATGTTGACTCCAGCTCTAAAGTAATAGCACACACGGCTCACTGCCTGATCTCTACCTCCTCCTCCTCCCTCCTGATGCAGTTTAGAAATCCCTGGTGTTTGTCTGCATGTGCTCCCTTACTGTGGGATTCCCAAAAATTTATCATATCCTTTTCCATTGTATGTCAAAGAGTCCTCAACTCTTTGTAATGCCTACGACTTACAAAGAACTGTCTTGTTTTCATTTCAAGGCATCCACCCAATATTTGACTTACAGTGACAGCCACAGTGCCTTGAGTTGGATATTCAGACTAGGCACAGTATATGGAGACATGCTGTCATTTGCACAATAAAGGACTGTGGATACAACTCCTATGACACATTTCAAGGATCATTCGATGTTCTTCTGGTTGGAACCATTTAAGTGAAATCACTACTGTACCTGTGTGCTACTTTAACTGAGCAGAGATAGGCACAAGAAGAAGAAAATAAGAGAGAAATTCTCCAATGAAGAGACAAAAGAGAACACACGGTCCCATGCCTTCCATGCTTGACATGCCCACCTCCAACAAAGGGATACACAAAGCACTAAAATTTGTCTAAGTGAAATAGATGCACTGGTTTAAGTTGGCTTACAACAAAATAAGGTATTCTTATATCTTCCTGCACAGTGGACTGACTAAACTTAGCCCAGTTTATACTCCTTCTACAAAAGAGGGCAACTCAGTCCTGAGAGGCAGATAAATCCAGGGAGAGAAACAAAATATTTGGGGCTTTTGAAAACAGTTAGGCAAATGCAAGGAATGGGACATTCATCATTTCCATGCTGATATACCATTCCACAAACAAACAAAAAGCTGGCTGTCTTACTCCTAAACCTGCCATCAACCTTCCTATGCTTCTCTGCCTTAGAAAGGATTCAACAAAACCCCAAACCATAACTATTCACCAGGCTGAAATTAAACGTAAGTTACTCTATTCTGTGACGGCTCTGCTGCAAGCGTTGGAAGGGACTGTAAAGAAATCCTGACAAAGTGCCTCTACTAATATTATCTCATGGACTGTGGTTATACTCAATGGCTAAATTCTGAGCAATGACATAAACATGACCACACATTTGGAAAGGTGTTTGAGGTTTGCTCAGGATGTATGCTGTGCTGTAATTTTGCAGATAGTTGACTCTCCACATTCAAAGCCATCCAGCCAAGCACAGCCTGGTTTCTCATAGAAGAGAAAAGGTCTGACCTACCCACCCCTTACCAAGTTCAAGTAATCAAAAAAAAAAAAATGCAATATGAAGGTTCAAAGTAATATTGGCGCTTAAAACAAAAAGAAAATTCTCCCAGACTTTCATCTGGTGGCTTTTTTTACCTTCTTCCTAACCACCTCCTGAGACCTGAGGCTAGTGAGCAACCTCAGCCTCCAAAAGACTGTGAAGTTGCTTTGACACTGAACGATACATACCTGTGGACTGAGTCTTTTCCTGGTTTTGATACCTTTGGTTTGGTAGTTCTTTTTCTGAAGGTTTTTTCGTGCTGTCATTCTCTACAACTTTCTGAATTTTCTCATAGTGTCTTAATTTTTGCACCAAGAAGAGTTGCAACATCCTCCAGTGTTTTGATGTGCCAAAATTTGTCAGTGGATGGGAACTCTAAAATGATCCTTTTATGACAGAGCTCATTAGAAACATGTATGCCAGCCAGGAAAATAAAAGAGAGAGAAGACCTGCAAATTCCTTCATCACTTAGACCTTTCCAAATAAAGAAGGAAATGTAAAGCCACTCCAAGAATATGCTCCAGTAAAAATTGTACAATGGAAATACAAGTGGTTTTTAAAATAATTGACTATGGAGTCTGGGAGCTGACCACAATAGCCCCCATAGTGAGGCAAGCAACACGTGAAGATTGTGACAGCAGCTACATAGTTAAATGCTCATGCATTGAAATCTCCCCCGGGTGATGGAGATTAATTTTGGCAGAAGATTGGACAGAGATTGTAAAATCTACGTTTATTTTCATTTAGCTCTTCACTTACTCTCTCTGTAACGCACCCTTGTTAAAATCTCTTTCCTAATACAGACATGCTTCATATCAAAGACCTGGATACACAGCAAATATAATTATTATTCTGTACATTAACCTTACTTGCATCTTAACAGCCAGTCCACCATAAACACTGGAAAGATACTTAGCAATTCTTGATGAGACCACATGCCATGAAAGCTGAGGCTTTAGGGACATACAGCTCTGCTTGCACAAGGTACACTTGTCCTGGGACTCTGACAGTAAAACAACCCCCTTTCTCCCAAAAGAAATAGGCCAGAAAAAGCCTGAAATCAAAAACTCTGTGCTATGCCTTGGCATACAATTGTAAATTAACTAAAATATAAAACCTGCTTAGAAACTGATGTCTCAGTGTGTCTTCATATAAAAGTAAATACACACAAGTTCATCATTTAGCCAGAGAGAGGAAGTGCACTGCGCTAGCAAGAGCTAACCGTAGCACCCAACAACATTTGTCTTTCCTCCTTCCCTGCCTGGAAGTTACATGATCTGTTACACTGAGAAACACAAAGTGACTCCTGATCCTGTCTGAGGGTCACGTAGTCGCTGTATCTACACTGCAACTATTGTAACTGCAGCTGTCCCAGAAGTTCAGCGTGTCCAATAGAGGCTTTTTTAACCTAATATTCATAAAAAATTTGCTTGCCACTGTGCACCTATAGCAGATGCGTCCCACTCCTACCTTTTTCTCACATCATTGGTTGCAAACATGCTGCCACTTTCCAACTTCTCTCCTCTTCCTGCAGCTCCCCTGCTCACATCTCTCCTTTTCTGCCCTACTGTCGCTTCCTTTCTTTTGCTGTACTTCAGAACCAAAGCTGACAGTGACAAACAGACCAGCACAAAGATTCCTTTCAAAACTTAGCCTGAGAACCACTTTCTAGGTGGCAGCTCATAAGTCCATCTTTCACAGTCCCAATACTTACTCCTCTCTTTATCTGTATCCCTCATCCCCCTCCTTAGACAAAGCATCCTCTCCAAGCTACATGTTTTCCTGTAACCAACCTTCACTACTCCTGGAGCATTACTCTTACCTCTCTCTCCAAAATTACCCCAAAGAAAACAATCCAGCAGCCCGAGAAGCAAAAAGGTCCTAGGGTGTAGCTGTTAGTTTCATGCCAAACCCTTGTACAACGACTGCCTGCATCCAGCCTCAGAGCCTCGGCAGCAGCAGTTTTTCTAAAACTACAGGTCACTTATTCATTCAGTGAACAAAATTTACTTACAATCAAGATTTATTTTCCCGCGTGTCACCTACTTTACATATGTTTCATGCCAGTACTTTCAATCCCCATCCCCCCTTTTCCCCCTACTGTTCTGAAAATAATGCTTTTCTGATTTTATAGGTAAAAGAGAAGGGGCAATGAAATAAGTCTGAGCCTCTGGGAAGAAGAGGGACTTTGCAAAATACGGAGATGAAAGGAAAGAAAAATAAGTTCCTTACCCACTGTGGTGACCCACAGCACCAGCTGTGGTAGTCGGTTCATGGCTCTGCGGGGTGCGGGCTGGTCCCACCCGGGTGCGCAGCTATGGAGGGACGTGCCAGGTTCTTCCTGCGGGCTCCGCTGGAGCTCTGAGACCGGGCTCGGGCTCCTGCTGCCTTGGAGGAAAATTCCCACCTCCTGCTCGGGAAGGCTCGTATGGGTCCTAGAGCCACCCTCCCTTCCTTGCCTCCTCCTCCTCCCGCTTTGCATACCGCTCCTGCACGATCAGCAAATTCACGAGGCAGTTGCTTCACACACGAACACATTCGCCTATAAATTTTCCGGCATTAGTATTCACTCGGACAAGATGAATTCATAATATTACTAGGCTGTTCCCCTCCCTCAATCTTCCCTTGCAGATAGCCCAACGACACACACGAGACTCGTGCACCCCCTGGACCAAACTCAGCTCGTATTTAAGATGATAGAGAGGATCCCCACGGCCTGGAAGTGTTTTTGCTGACTGCCTTGAAAAAGAAATTGGACCTATTTACACAACTTTGATTCTCACCTTTCTTCCCTTAGTGTCACTTACAACCACTTAACTCCGAGCAAGACAACCTCTGTTGGAGACATACAGTGAGGACCCGAAGCACAGCAAAGTGTCGGTTCTCCACCTGCGAGCTTGGGCATTCACTCTTCAAACACTTAGCTTTAAACTCTGTTTCCTTCTGGACCAGCAGCATTTCAATTGCACTAGTTCACCCTCAGTTTCTTTGCAGGTGTGTCTTCATGGGGAGTTTACTCTAAAATTGATGTTCTTTTTATAATCAGAATGCATTCTTTATGACTATTTCCCCCGGTGGAGACTCTTACTCTGAATTAAGGGTGCTTTAGTCCAAATTAGCATAATTTATTGTGGCTGTGGTGAATTTAACAGGTAGTACCTGAGTCCTGAGTAAAATACAATTCAAAATGTAGAAACTGGAGAGATTTGGAGCTGACATGAATTAAAGCCCTTATATGTCTGGTGGGCCTGGCACTTCCAAGGCAGAAGCCTACATTCCCTGTTTAATTGTGGTTCATAGAATAGACTAAAAATTTAATTCATTTACTTAATCTTCTCTCAGTCTTCCACCAATATCTGTGCAGCACTCAAGGGTAGACATTCTTCTTGTATCTTAATCATTTATTTGGATGTACAAAATTGCTTTTTGTTCAGCAACACATTGCTACTTTTGGCAGATTTAAAGAGGCATATTTTTTAAAACAACCTGGATGGTCTGGATGTAAACATCATTCTGAGGCTTTCCTCTATGGCCGCCTCAATTAGAACAGGTCCATAAATAAATAAATTTATTTATAAATAAATTTATAAATTTATAAAAGAGAGAGAGAGAGAGAGAAAAAAT